>CAJHQQ010000534.1:0-176644 GCA_905132885.1 Moricandia moricandioides
AAATATGGTCAACCAACAAGAAATGGAAACCCACGATACTATCGACCAGAAAAGGAAACTTATGCTAAATGCGGCTATGAACACGTTTAATGATTTTGAACGAACAAACTAAGATCTAGGAAACTAAAACTTCGACAGTGAAGATGAACTTGGATGAACACTTTTTTTTAAATTATTAAAGACACTAGATGCAAACAAGGAATCAGAATACTAGACTATGGTTACTAAAGAGATGCGCCTTGTAGCCTATCAAACTGATGTAACTTCTAAGCGAACAAGAATGGAGGATTCTTTTTATCTTTTATGTTTTAGGGATGCAAACAGAAACAAAATGAAGCAAGAACAAACGATTTTTATAGGTTTTTTGATTTATGAATGCAAAAACAGAAACGATACTAAGAACCGAATGCAAATAAAAGAGACAAGTATAGATACGACCTGATGATGAAGGAAATTCAGCTCTGATACCAGAAATGATACAAGCCTAGGCTATCAAAGTGTGTATGACCCGACGCAAGAGAGATGGAACAGATCTATACAAGGGGTGACCCGTTTGGGAAGATCTAATCGTCCAGAGTATCTGAGTAACAAGTAACTTGCTGGAAACAATGTGCACCACACGAGGGATGGAAGTCTCATGATACAACACAATTCTCTTAGCCGTGGAGGTTCTGGTTTCACTAGGTAAGAGAAGGGAGGCGAGTTCTTATTAAAGGTCTAAGCGTTTTCACTAGGAAAAGTTTTAGTTTTATATCATGCGTGAAAAGTACAAATGGTTTATTGGGGACTTATATAGATGTCCATTACCGTGGTGCCTTCGATGGTCTCTGAAGAAAATAATACAAAGTTTTGGACTAAAAGAAAACCCTAATAGGCGTGCAAGCCAACTAAGAAATTTGGGAAAAAAATCAAAAAAAGGAAAACAAAAGGACCAAAGCTGCAAAACAATCAAACCGTTAGAAATGCGAATTTAGGTTCTGGTTGGGACATCTTGGTGATCATGTCTTGGAAGTCAGGTTCGGTTAGATCTGGTTTTGGATCATCTTGAATGTCCTCATCAAAAAGTCCACCCCGGATCTTGAGCAAAAAACTCCGGCGGAAGATCCCTCGCAATTTAGATAAAATGCCACGGTCACTATTGGCCAACAATGTTTTAGGATTGCGAGAAATTTGCACGGAAATGCGAAATATGCCAAAGACATGCACCAAAAATCCGCCAGCCCGCGGAGGTCCTCTCATCCATTTTGTCGCCCTATCCATTCATGCGGTGGTCAATGGACATAGTCGGTCCCTTGCATAACTTGAAGCAAAAACGTTTTCTGCTAGTCTTAACTGACTTTTTCTCAATATGAGTGGAAGCAGAATCTTACGCTTGCATTAATGACCCTCAAGTCGAAAGCCTTGTCTGGAAAAATATCATCTGCAGACATGGAGTCCCGTTTGAGATCGTAATGTACAATGGATCTCAGTTTATTTCGAGTAGCTTTGAGGCATTTTGTGAAAAATGGAAGATACGATGACAAAATCGACTCCCAGATATCCGCAAGGAAACGACCAAGCAAAAACCATCAACAAAACTGTCCTAGACGACATCAAGAAACGTTTAGATGCCAAAAAGAGTTGCCGTTGTGCGAAGGAACTCGAAGGAGTCCTTTCGTCCCATCGAACCACACCAAGACAGGCAAAGGGAGAAACTCCTTTTACCCTTGTATATGGGACAAAATGCATGATCCCAACCGATGTTGAATTGCCCGGAGTAACAAGTAGGCTGCTTCCCTTACGGGAAAACCTTAACAGTTCGATGCTAGTGGACGATCTCGACCTCATCAACAAGCGCCGGGATCAAGCGCTCATACGAATCAAAAATTACCAACAAGCTACCCTGAAATACTACAACTCAAACGTTCGAAATCGAAGGTCCAGCGAAGGCGATCTAGTTCTACGCAAAGTTTTCCAAAACACCACTAACTAAACGTGAGAAAACTTGGAACAACTTGGGAAGGACCTTACAAAGTCATAAAGGTCGTTCGACCAGGAGCGTACAAAATCTCTAACATACAGGGCGTCAAAATTCCATATCTTTAACCTTGTTCAATATCATATGAGATATGGTGAAGAACTTATCCCACTTTTCAACCAAAGTAATTATAGTTTACCATGTTTGGATATACGAAAATTTCTTATAGATTCTAATCGAACCAATATGAATCACGATGGAAGAAGCATGATTTGTAATCATAAATCAGATTAGAATCACCCTGAAGTTTAATCAATATCATAAGAGTTATGACGAAGACTTTCAACCAAATTTATTCCAATTCACATTGTTTAGAGATATGGCAATTGGTTCAGGATTCTAATCAAATCATAATGAATCACGATGTAAAAAGATTTATTTGGACTCTTAAATTATTGGAGTAACACCCTTAAGTTGAATCAGTATCATAGTAGTTTTAAGCTGATGATACCACTTTCAATCTTAGTGATTCAAGTTTACCTTGTTTAGACTTTTGACAATTTCTTCAAGATTTTAATCAAACCACAATGAATCTGATGTAAGAATCTTGATTTGGACTCAGAAATCAGTGGAGAATCATCATGTAGTTAAATCAATATCATATGAATTATGATGAAGAACTTATCCCACTTTTCAACCAAAGTAATTCTGATTTACCTTGTTCAGAGATATGACAATTTTTTCAAGACTCTAATCAAACCATAATGAATCATGATGTAATAAGCCTGATTTGGACTTATAAATCAATTCATAATCACCCTGAATTTAAATCAATATCATAGGAGTTATGATGAAAAAGTTATTCACTTTCAACCGAAATGATTCCATATTACCCTTTTTAGAGATGTGGAAATTTCTTCAAGATTCTAATCAAATCAGATTTAATCACGATGTAAAAAGATCCAATTGGACTCATAAATCAGTGTAGAATCACCCTGGAATTCTATCAATATCATAGGATTTATGATGAACAAGTTGTCCAACTTTTAACCGAAATTATTCCATTTACCCTTTTGGGAGATTTGACAATTTCTTCTTGATTCTAATCAAACCTGAATGAATCACAATGTAAGAATCTTGATCTTGACTTATTAATCAGGGTAGAATCACCCCAAACGTTAATCAATATCATAGGAGTTATGATTAAGAAGTTATCCCACTTTCGACCGAAATGATTCCAGTTTACTCTATTTGGATATTTGGTAATTTATTCTTGATTCTAATCAAACCAGAATGAAGCACGATCTAAGAAGCTTGATTTGGACTCGTAAATCAGTGCATAATCACCCTGTAATTGAATCAATATCATAGGTGTTATGATGACGATGTTATCCCACTCTCAACCGAAGTTATTCCAGTTTACCTTGTTTAGAGATGTGCCAATTTCTTTAAGACTACAATAAAACCATTATGAATCACGATGTAAGAAGCTTGTTTTGGACTCATAAATCAGTGGAGAATCACATTGAATTTGAATAAATATCAAAGGAGTTATGATGAAGAACTTATCCCACTTTTAACCAAAGTGATTCTAGTTTACCCTGTTAGGAGATATGACAATTTCTTCAAGATTATAATTGAACCAGTATGAATCACAATAAAAGAAAATTGATTTGGAATCATAAATCAGCGTAGAATTACCCTGAAGTTGAATCAATATCATAGAAGTTATTATGAAGAAGTTATACCACTTTCACCCGAAGTGATTCTTGAAAGAATGAGAGAAACTAGAGACTTAAGTGAAGAACATGGAGAAAAAGAGAGAGAGATTTTGTGTCAAGCAAGAGGGAAGAGAGAGTATTGAGAAAATTATATTCCTTGCCAAAAATGGTTTATGGATACAAGCTATAAATAGCCAAATACTAAGAACAAGTTAACTAGCAAATAAAGTAAACAAATATGAGAGAGAGGCTGGGTGGGACAGACTGTGGCTCGCCCAGGCTGAGCTGAAAGTGACATGTCTAAACAGGTTCAAATCCTTGGACACACCCGTGACTTCTTCGTTCTTGGTCTCCAACATTTCTTTTCCTCTTTGTAGACCAGAAATATCCTTCTAGTTAGAGTAACTGATCTCTTTAATCGAACTACACCTTGACTTGCCTTGTAAAACAAGAAATGTATAAGTGAGGCTGTACCGAGACACCTGTACGGACCACTTCAAACTTCATCATCCGGATACCATTTCTCTTGTGATCTCTTCTTCTCCTATTTGCCATTCCTATATTCATGTCAACACTCCCCTTCAAACTTGAGCATAGGGACTGGTCAAACTCGGACCATGAAGCATTCCCTCATTAAAACCTTAGCTAGAAAAAAAAACTACTTTGGATAAAACAAAGCCAAAGAAAAAGAGTAGAACACTTCATGGAAAAGGGGATCAGTGTGATGAGAGATCTGTGAGTTCAAGTTTTGAATGAATGAACTCACAGACCTTAGTACTTGCAGCCTTAGTGAGGATATCAGCCTACTACTCCTCACTTCTTGTGTAACAAGGGAGAATGATCTTCTGTTCTACAACTTGTCTAACCTTGTGACAATCTACCTCAATGTGTTTGGTTCTCTCATAGAAGACTGAGTTGCTAGCTATGTGAATGGCAGCTTGATTATCACAATTCATTGTGATTGGTGTTTTTGTCTCAATCTCCAAGTCTCTTATCAGACCCTTGATCTGAACCAATTCACTTGTGAGCTTCCTCATAGCTTTGTATTCTGCTTCAACATTTGAGCATGAAACCACCTTCTGATTCTTACTCTTCCAAGTCACCAAGTTGCCTCCAATAATGTACAATATCTAGTAGTTGATCTCCTATCAACTTTATCTCCTGCCCAATTAGCATAACAATACCCAACAATCTCACTGCTTCCATTGCTTCCTATCCAAATGCCTTGCCCCGGGGCTTCCCTTAGGTATCTCAAAATTCTCTCAACCTTGTTCCAGTGATGTTCTTAGGAGCTTGCTTATGATGACTCACTTGATTCACAGCAAAGCATATGTCTGGTCTTGTGATTGTTAGATAGATTAGCTTGCCCACCATTTTTCTATATTACTTGACATCATCATATGGTTCATCTTCAAACTCCCCCTCTCGCAGCACCTTGTAGCCTTCTTCTAGAGGAGTCTTTCCTTGTCTTCCTCCAAGGTTTCCTGCCTCATTTAAAAGATCAAGTGTGTACGTCCTTTGGGACAATAAGAAATCCTCTTCAGAGCGGCATATTTCAATCCCAAGGAACTACTTTAGTTCACCTAAATTCTTAAAATCAAATATAATTTTAAGGAATACCTTGGTGTCTTTGATGCCCTCTTTGTCACTGCCAGTGATGATAATGTTATCCACTTACACAAAGGTCACCACATTGCCACTTGTGCTTGAAAGTGTGAATAAGGTATGATCAGCTTCTGATTTCCTGAATCCTCCACCATTAAGAGTTGTGCTCAGCTTGTGGTACCAATCCCTTGGTGATTACTTTAGGCCATAGATAGCCTTCTTGATTCTCAATACATTTCCTGGTGTTTCTAAGTGTTCTATGCCAGGTGGTGGACGCATATACACCTCATCGTCTAGCTCCCCTTGGAGGAATGTATTCTTGAAATCCATTTGCCACAAATCCCACTATAGATTGGTTGCAAGGGATAAAATGATTCTGACTGTGTGCAACTTAGCCACATGTGCAAATATGTCCTTCTAGTCCTCACCATAGGTCTGTGTAAATCCTCTAGCTACCAGTCTTGTCTTACGCCTCTCCACCTTTTCATTCGTCAAATACTTGATTGTAAAGACCCACATGCTTGTAACTGCTTTCACTCCCTTTGGTAACTCACTTTCATACCATGTATCATTTTTAATCATGGCATTAGTCTCATCACCCAAAGAGTTTCTCCATTCCTCACGCTCCATTGCTTCTTCATATGTCCTAGGAATGTACTGTTTGTCTATGGCAGTGATATAGGCGCTTGATGTTCCATAGGATAGTGAGCAAGTGATCATACAACTCGTTTGGGATGTGCTACAGCCTGGCTATTGAAGTACACTCTTTTGTTTATCCAGTTTAATGGATCCTTCTTTAGCCTAGTACTTCTTCTAAGTGTCTGAACCTGAGCTTCCTCTAAGAGTTCTCCTTCATCAGCCTCCGCTTCACTCTGTTGAGGTATGGCCTCTTCTTGTTGCACATCCTGATCATGAGCTATTGTACCAGTAGGTGATTGTCCATGATTAGAATGACAATGTCCATTATCAGTATGAGACTGTCTATGATCAGTATGGTTCCCCCCCCCCCCTCGGGATCAGGATTAATGGTCTCTATGTCCTTGTTTCTGGACCAGTTTGTGGTGCCCTTGACCTCTGATCCTCCCTAGGCATCCCAATGCTAAGGCTCTCCAAAATGCGTCTAAGGTTAGGTGCTCTATCCGAGTGACCTTGTGAGAGATCCTTGATATTGTCCCAATTCTTCTCATCATAGTACCCTTTGGATTCTGTAAAGTTGATATCTCTGGAGACTAGGACCTTTCTTGTATCGGGAGCATAACATTTGTACCCCTTTTCAGTGGTTGAGTAACCAAGAAATACAGCCTTAAAAATCCTAGCTTCAAGCTTATTTCTATGTTCACCTATCTGCAACACATAACACAAGCAACCAAATACTCTTAGATGATTGATAGAGGGTTTTCTCTTGTTTAATACCTCATAAGGTGTGAGATCATCTAGAACTCTTGTGGGAGATATATTGATCAAATAGCATGCTGCCATAACAGAGTCACTCCAAAAACGTTTAGGCACACTGGTATAAAACATCATGGACTCGCCACTTCAATTAGATGTCTGTTCTTCCTCTCAGCTACACCATTTTTTTGTGTAGAGTATAAGTGCAGCTGGTTTGATGAATAATACCATGCTTGGCCAAGTGATTTTTAATCATGGCATTAGTATCATCACCCAGAGAGTTTCTCCATTCCTCACGCTCCATTGCTTCTTCATATGTCTTAGGAATATGTTTTTGGTCTATGGCAGTGATATAGGCTTGATGTTCATCGGATAGTGAGCAAGTGAGCATACAACTCGTGTCGGATGTGGTACAGCCTGGCTATTGAAGTACACCCTTGTGTTTATCCAGTTTAATGGATCTTTCTTTAGCCTAGTACTTCTTCTAAGTGGCTGAACCTGAGCTTCCTCTAAAAGTTCTTCTTCATCAGCCTCAGCTTCAGTCTGTTGAGGTACGGCCTCTTCTTGTTGCCCATCCTGATCATGAGCTATTGTACCAGTAGGTGATTAGCGATGATCAGAATGACACTGTCCATGATCAGTATGAGACTGTCCATGATCAGTATGGTTCCCCCCCCCTCCTGAATAATATATATGTACTCATTAGCATCTGTTTACGGACAGTTTGTGGTGACCTTGACCTCTGATCCTCCTTAGGCATCCCAATTCTAAGGCTCTCCAAAATGCATCTAAGGTTACTTGCTCTATCCGAGTGACCTTGTGAGAGATCCTTGATATTGTCCCAATTCTTCTCATCATAGTACCCTCTGGATTCTATAAAGTTGACATCTTTGGAGACTATGATCTTTCTTGTGTCTGGAGAATAACATTTTTACCCCTTTTCAGTGGTTGAGTAACCAAGAAATACAGCCTTAACACTCCTACCTTCAAGCTTGTTTCTAAGTTCACCTGGCTGCAACACATAACACAAGCAACCAAATACTCTTAGATGATTGATAGAGGGTTTTCTATTGTTTAATACCTCATAAGGTGTGAGATCATCAAGAACTCCTGTGGGAGTTATATTTATCAAATAGCATGCTGCCATAACAGAATAACTCAAAAAACGTTTGGGCACACTGGTATAGAACATCATGGACTCGCCACTTTCATTAGGTGTCTGTTCTTCCTCTCAGCTACTCCATTTTTTTTTGTGTGGAGTATAAGGGCAGCTGGTTTGATGAATAATAAAATTCTTAGCCAAGTGATTTTTTAAAGGCTAGGCTCGTGCCCACTCCCCCCCCCCCCCCCCCCCCCCCCATGATCTGACGTGAATACTTTGATCTTAACATTGAAATGGGTAGCTATGTATGTTTAGAAATTAATAAAAGCATTAGCACCGTATCCTTTGATTGAATCATAGTCACCCAAGTATACTTGGGTTTTTGGTCTATAAATGTAACAGAGTATCTATGAGATAGTAGTTGACTTAGGAAACACAGTCTTGAAATGTTTTCCAAGTATACATGCCTCACACCCATCATTTTTAAAATAAAAATCAGGTAATGATGAACTTAGTGCACGAGAATGGGGATGTCCTAGCCTAGCAAGCCATAAATCAACATTGTCTAAAGCTGGAACAGAACTAAGAGCATAAGAAAGATCATAGATAAGCTTGGTGTCTTCAGGCAGGTACAAGTCCTCCTTTGAAACACCTTTTCCAATAAACCTAAGATAGTCAATATCCTGAAAGACCAGACCATTAGGACGGAAAATAACTTTACAATGTAGATCAGTAGCAGCTTCTTGACAGATAAAAGATTAGATGCAAAGGATGGCATGTAAAATGTTTTGGTTTCCTTATTAAATTATTTAAGAGTTCCTACATCTTTAATGGGTATTTTATCCCCATTTGCCATCATGACATTCCCTGAGGTAGGTTTAACATCACTAATCAACTTAGCATCACTAATCATATGGTGTGAACCTCCTGGGTCTATGACTAATGGCTTAAGACTAGTTGTTTCTTCTAGGGTAGTAACAAGATCTTTAGGCGTGTAAGATTCATTTAAAGAGACACCAAATGTGTTACCAGAGTTCTCCTTGAGGGCTTTGATGAGAGCATACAGGTATGACCTCTTGATATTCTCATTTTGAGTAGTCCTCAAGGTTGAGTGAGGGCTGGACGCCATGACATTCCCTCCTCCAGCTACATTTAAACTCATAGAGGAACAAACAGAAGGACTTCTGGTTCGCCCACATTGCCTGAGAAGTGAGCCCTTGGATCCATGTATTGGTTCCTTGGCTACCTGAACTTGTGAGGCTTAAGGTGAAGATGCAAAATCCAGCACTTATCCTTTCCATGTCCCTTCTTCTAGCAATGGTCACAAATCCGCACCTTATTATCTTCTGGTTTGTAAAGCCCCTTGTGTGCCACTGCCTCAGCTTTGTTTGCCATTGTGAGTTCACCCTTTCCACCAAAGAGACCTTGGGAGCCTTCCTCTCTCTGTATTTGAGCACACACTTCTTCCAAAGTGGGTAACTTCTCAGCTCTCAAGATATGTTTGATAAAGTCTGTATAACCCGGATTCAGTGTGAGCATTAGAGCAAACACCTTGTCTTTCTCTCTCCTCTCACTCAAGACATTAGGGTCGACTGTACCAGGCCTTAGCATCTCAAGTCTTCCCACAGAACCCTAAATTCCCAATATGCTGAGTAAAATCAGTGTCTTCTTGATTGAGAGTGTTGATAGCGTTCTTGACTTCAAACACTCTACTAAAGTTAAATGTTTCCATACACAACCTAGTCCGGTTATGGACGTGTCCGTATATACCACATATTGTTGGTCGGCCTCCAGAAGAACCAGAATCGGTGCGCTGGTCAACAATTCCTTAAGTGCAGAGAAGCATCTCTCTCACTACTAAGACCACGTGAACTTAACATCCTTCCCGGTCAACCGTGTCATAGGCTGAGCCAAAATTGTGAATCCTTTCACAATCTTCCGATAGTAACCTTCCAGACTGAGGAAGCTTCTGACTTCCGTGGCATTGCGTGGTCGGGACCAATCCTTGATTGCCCTTATCTTCTCTGGATCCACTGAGACGCCCTGATGGATACAATATGACCAAGGAACCAATGTTATTCAGCTAATAAACTACATTTGCTGAGTTTAGCATAAAGCTTGTGTTCTCGTAACCGTTCTAGCACAACCCTCGTGTGTCTCCGATAAGATTCGTCCTAAATCACTATGTCATCGATGAAGATGATAACTGATTCATCTAGGAAATCTTGGAACACGCTGTTCATCTTTTTCATGAACACAACAGGCGCATTGGTCAGACCGGATGGCATAACCACAAACTCATAGTGGTCGTACCTGGTCATAAATGCTGTTTTCTTGATATCGTTTGGTTCGATGGGAATCTGATGATACCCTGATGCCAAATCAATCATAGAAAACCACTTGGCTCCTTTGAGCTGATCCAACAACTCGTCCATTCTAGGTAACGGGTACTTGTTCTACACAGTAACCCTGTTCAACTCCCGATAGTCGATACACAGACTCTTGATACCATCCTCTTTTTCACAAAAAGGACTGGTGCACCCCAAGGGGAACTACACGGACGTATGAACCCCTTGTCAAGAAATTTTTCCAATTGCTTCTTTAGATCGGCCATCTTGGATGGAGCCATTCGATACATACTCCTGGACCGTGGATCTGTCCCTGGTTCTAGTTTGATCGTAAACGGGTTCGACCTATCAAGGGGACGCCCTGTAGCGAATGTAACATATCCGGGAACTCAGACATCAACGAGTCCTCAGAGAGAACTTTCTTATCAACAGAATTGATGTGTTTCACATTGGTGATTGTGGCCAGAATGGCCTCACAACCAAGTCTAAGCAACCGTTCCGCCTAGACTGCTGACATAACTACTTTCCCCAGAGACATATTCAGAATTTGGTACTCAACCGGGTGAGGTACAGCCTCAATCGCACACGACCCTTGTGGCAATCGAGAGCGGCCTGATACTTTCCAAACCAGTGCATGCCTAGGATCACCTCGTGATTCTGTAGGCGAACAACAATCAGATCCACAGGTAGATTCTTACCTTTGATCGTCACCAGGACATTTTTAATAAGGCTTAGTGAATGCATGACTTGCCTACCGCCTGCCTTCAACAACCTAAAATTACCCCCAACATAACAGACACTTTCCTACCAGTTATGGAATTGCAAAGCTATGTGTAGCCCCTGTGCAGAAAAGTACGTGTGTTTACACACCACCAATCATGAGGGTCCCTATCAGAGACCCACATCAGAATAACCTAACCATTATAGGTTCCTGACCAGTCATTACTACTGAATTTAAAAAGATGAGTTTAGAATGTTACTAGTGATTGATTCAAACGATCCAGAAGCGCCGTCGTCCCGTGACAGCTCGTACACCCTCGGTGTTGTGGTCGGCCTACTCTGGGTAGACTTCCCCGTGTCTCCAGGTCCCTTCCCTTGTCCTCCTTTCAGTTTGGGAAACTCCTTTTGATAGTGTCCACTCTTGACGCAACGGAGGATACGTTCCACCAGCTCAGTAGTGGGTCCTCAGTTCGGGCCTTAAACCTCGGATGAACTGATGAACCTGGACTGCCTCGTCCTCAAGCTCCCTTCCCACAAACCGCAATGTCTCATTTGTAATCCTCGGGAAAATGAGTCCAGTTGAAGTTCCGGACCAGCCGGGTTCTCCACTCGTCCGCAAAAATTGGGTCGTTACTACCTGAGAAATGTCTGGTGCCCAGACAGATATATGTTCCAACAAACTCAGATTGTCCACCTTTCTCGTGAACCTTGGACGTGGATCGATCTCGATCACCTCAGCTGGATCACCAGCCTGACCATTATCTATGGGTACAACAGTATCTCCTGGTGTTGCTTGACCAACCAATGAGTTCACTAGAGGAGTGTCCATCTGTGTCATCGCAACCACCTGATTACCCATAACCTTCATGGCTTCCAGGATGTCCTTCATGGAAAGTTCTACAGCATGATTAGCAGTACGGTCAGAATTAGAGGATTCTGCTTCCTCATCCCGCTCCTGCTGCTGCATACCTACATCCTCAGACAATATCCCAGAAAGGTCAGCTGCATCCCTAGGTAAACCCCTATCTGTGTTAGCATCAACCAGATTGGTTGATGACACAGTCAGATCGAAGCCATCCACGGCTACCTGACTTGTCTGACCAGCCGCTACCTTGCTCTTCCGAGACTTCCCTGATTTGCCTCTTGCAACCTTGGAACCATACAATGTTAGTATAGAAACATAACATATAAAATATAACAATTTCTAAGGCTAAACAAATCGGAAAAACCTCACCATAAGACCTAATCAGCTGGCTGTGTGTGTGGACTACCATAACTCACTATCCTAGAATCAACTCTGCTCTGATACCACTTGTAAGACCCGATCCTGGCCTTTTGAGCTAACTGGACCCTTAGGCTTACTTTCAAGAAACATTGCTCGTTTTATTCATTTTCATCGGTTATTTACTAAGTCATATTCGGCAATATGAGGTCATATACAATCGACAAGATAGTATAAAAGAATATGGAATGTATTACTTTGTGCTACCTAGCAATATGTGATCCGATACATAGTTTACTACAAGTCTCATAAACGAGAAGCAACTCATCCCTAACATCATCTAACAACACGCCACACAGCCTCTCGCTGATAGAATCTTCATGGCTCCTTGGCTTCACCAAGATCAGCCTCAGTTCCAGAAACCATAACCAATATAAGCATTAATCATAACCAATGACAGGACGGTTGATTCTACAATGCTTGGCTTGGTTCCTAGAACTGTTACAAACCTCAATCATTATAAGCATAGAAAAAACAGAACTTATCTACTGTATCCTATGTTGATCAACCAACCACCCCACACGACATTAGAATAGATACAAAGCCAAAATAAAACAAAAGAAAAAGACCAGAACCGTAATGTTCCCTTATACCAATCCGCCTATCCGGATAGGGTCTATGATCGACCGGTAACCCTTGAAGTCCGGCTCATAAGCCCCAAGACTTCCTTACCTGAACCGACACTAAGAATGGATACATACAACAGAATTAGACCCCAAACCCATCCGGATTGTTTGACGATCGACCGGACCTTGAATATCATTGTTTCGGTTAAATGAACAGTATGTGTGCCTTGACTATAAATCCATGGAGTGAATCATGTGGATCGGACAGAACCGCATCCAATGAACCCAATTGGAATTAGTCACCCCTTGGTCCATGGAACCTTTGGCCGATGGTACCCTTTGGTCGATGGCACCCTTTGGTCAATGGCAACCTTTGGTCCTCGTACTCTTTGATACTCACAACCCTTCGTACCTAGTACTTTTTTGTTACTCGTACCCTTTGGTAACTCTAAACCCTTGGTGACTTTTGACCTTTGGTGACTGGTATGTCTTGGCACTCGTACACTTTGTGTCGTTCCAACCATTCAGCCTAACCACCCCTTTCCTTGGACTATCCGGACTCACCGCATAACCGACCTATGGTCTAGGTTTGCGGTTGGGATGTGTTTGCATTAAGTCTAGGGACGCAATCCTTGGACACAACCATCAAACCCCTTTGTGTAAAACCATAAACAGAAGAAGAATAAGAATGAAATTAAATAGAGAAAGAGAAAAGGATGTAACCACCGAACCGATCGGACCTTAGACTCGGCCATTGGGGACATCCGTCTAAACCAATGGATAGCTGGTCCAGCACATACCTTGGAACCAGTCTCTAGTTTCCCACGTTCTTCTTCTTGTTAGATCCTCCCATTCTTGATCAGAATTGTATTTCCCAAATAATAGAACTCGACCTTCTTTTGGCCGAAACTCTCTCTCTTTCTCTCTTTATCTCTTTCTCTCTCATGATATTTCTCTGAGTTTTTACTCTAGAAACTGATGATAGAAATCAACATAGAGGGTCCCTATTTATAGAGAATGATCAGCCAGGACTCTCCCCACGAATAGGCACAACTTGCTAGGCGAATGGGCATGACGTGGTCGATAGGTTGCACCCTTCGACCACATGCATCCCCTCGAATGTCCAATCCTGGCTCGATATCAAGCCCAACCCGAGACCCATACCTTCCACGCTTAGCCCACGACCTTACCCAAGGACCCACCGGACCCTAGCCATCATGGCCGGAAAAACCAGCCCGGACCCGGTCCAACTCCCCAAGACCTGAATAGTCCGTCCAGCAAAGTTTAGCTGATCCCCATCTGGTCCAGCTGAGTGAGCTGGTATCATAGCTGAGTGAGCTGACTTAATTCGGACTGAGCTAGACTGAGCTTGCTCTAGCTGGTCGAGCTATCCGTTTACTCTGTTCAACTACCGTAATACTCGTACAACTCCTTTAACTCATTTATCTCCGTATCAATTGGTTAAGTCTTCACATACTTAATCCTCTCCTGACCATGGTCCGCCTGCCTCTTGATCAGAGTGATCCGCATCTCGTTTCCTCGAACCATGGCAAGTCACGTGGTCCTATCTAGGATCGGGGGGATGACAAGGACATCCCCATTCTAGTGCACTGAACATTCTACTTCCTAATGTTTCTTTTAAAAATGATGTCTGTGAAGCATGTATCCTTGTCAAACATTGCAAGTCTCAATATTCAGATCCCGGCGATTCTTGCTTTATGCTCGAAGGTCAAGTTTATCGCTTCGCGGAAATATTGCATTTTCCCGATCTTCCTGTTTATTCGTTGAAACTTGACATTTATCACTTCCTGCTAATAATGGATAGACCTTCATAGTTACCTTGAGCTAAATTTTTTTTGAAATCGTAAGTGGGCTCTTAGCCACATTTTAGGCTGTTTCGGGCCGTTTCTTGACTTTAAGCATTTTTGCGATTTCTCCGAGACAAAGACTTTGGTATGATGTTAGTTTCACAAATAATTCAAATTATTCGTATAGTTTAGGAAATTTTGGTGTTAAGTCAACCGCTACCATTTTATACGAACAATTCGAGTTCATACGAGAAACCAAGTCTTTGTAGTTTTGATCGTAAAGTTCCAACGATAACTCCAATAGAGACGAGACAAGTGTGATCAAGGTTCAAAGAGGCATTGGCTGGACAGGTCTGATCCAGATTGGCTGATCATACTTGCCTGAGGGTGAGTTGGGTATGGTTCATCCAGCTCGCCACCAGGCGAGTTCGACTGGTCGATCCAACTCGCCTAATGGCGAGTTGGATGTGGTGCATCCAGCTCGCAATCGCGCAAGTCAGATTGGTCGATCCAACTTGGCATTATTTGTATTTCTGATGCTGCCATCGTTCCGGGGTTTCATCTTAGGACCGTTCCTGAAATTATTCCGACATGGTTTTTTCTTAAGAGATGTGATCCTAGACGTTGATTTAAAGATTACCGTTTTCGACCCCAACAGTTAGCCCCCTAGCTAGTAAGCTTCGACCGCGATTCTTGCAAGCGAGTTATGTTGTTAATCGGAATCTAAAACAAGGAAAGGCTTTCCCCGAAAGAATTTTGTTGATTATTTTAACACAAAGAGTTATCTCGCCCTTACTTTCTTATAAGTATTGGACTCCCATCCTTCATTCACTACACACTTTCTCAGCTTTCTAAGTTTTTCTATGCTTTCACTGTTAAAAGCTTCCCTCCTAAAAGATGTCTTCTTCCCGTAGCGTCCAGAAGAGCTGTGATGCTGAGATGAGCAAGACCCTTAATGAGAGGACGACGGACTCCCCTGTCCCCGGAGCCATTACGGCACATATTGCGGAGTTTCTCTCTTTTCAGGATGATATGGATCAAGATGATGCCGAGGGAGTGGTTGGTCCAGCGCATGCTGTCCCTGCTCCGGCCAACCCCTTGGCCTCCCCATTCGAAGAACCACCTATGCACCACACAACTTCTGGTGGAGGGGGGACCATTACGGTTGTTCCTGTCTCTGCGGGCATAGCCCAACCGTCGGTTTTATCTGCGACTCGGATTCCTGTCACTGAATCCGACCCGACTCCTGAGTCGATGCCTCCTACTCTTGCCAAGAGAGACATAGTTTTGGGACTGCACGCTCCTAAAGCCAATCTGAATACTATTTCGAGCATTCACAAAAGACCATGCGCTAATATCGATGCGACAAATAAGAGGAGATGCACCAAGTCCATCGAGGCTGGTCCTTTGTCAGCAGGAGAGTCCAGTTCGGATCTGATGGCTTAACATATTGCACGGTATGTTTCAAGAGGGTTTCTTTGTGAGTACGTTGGCCATTTTCTGATTGCGATTTTTTTTTTCAGTTTGTATCTTTGATCAATGGGATGGTCAACGATTGCGGATCTAAGGTCGAATGTCTTACAAAGAGTTGGCGGAGTCACAGGATAAGTCATCGCAGCTTGAGCCGAAGTTGAATGTTATCGAGGACTCTCATTCTCTTGAAACATCTCAGTTTTAGGTTCGAATTGGTGAGCTCGACTGAGGTCTTGGGAAGACTGCGAGTTCATTGCTTACGGCTAAATAGGCCAGAAAGACTAAGGCTTCGGAGGTGCGTCGACTTTAGGGACAGCTTTAGAGCGGAGAGGGGCTCACGAGTTTCGGGATTGAAAAGGTTAAAGATGCTCTTCATACTGAGTTTCAGGCTCATTTGGCAAAGATCTCCAGTTCCCTTGACTCCCTGGTGATGGTTTGTAATCGAGGCCTGGCTCTGGCGTCCATATAAGGCGCGACGGACGAGATTTGGTTATTTCAGAGCGAAGTACCCCCAGCTCCACGGGCCGAGGAGGCTATTTTATCCGTTTGTAAAGAGGGGGTAGCGGATGTGGAGGGTTAATTCGATCTGAACCTTTCTGGCTTGAAGTTTGGATGTACCATTACGTCGTGCTCGGATGACCCGGAGGAACAAGATCTCGTAGTCGAAGAAGGCTGGGGCGGCACCGCAACAAATTTGGATGAGGGGATGGGTGAAGATGAGATCACGTGTTTGGAGAATGATTGAGGTTAGAGTTTCGTTCGAGACTTTTGTCAAGTTTCTTTTATGTTATGATTTATGTTTGTTCCGGCCACGTGTGGTTGTACTTTCATTTCGGGACTTGCCGGCAGCGGCTTTAAATCCCCGTTGCTTTGCGGGTTTAAATGAATTTCATTTTACTTTTTAAGATAGTATGTGTATTTGTGGGAGTGTAGAGGGAAAATATAAGTTGTCATCTCATATCTGACCCCTGAGCGAATTGTTAAATTCGTGGTCCGTTTGAGGGTTTTTCGCAAAACTTCACTTTGTGAGTTTTTTGAGGACGTCCAAATATAAGCAAAGAGTCATATTTTGGGATCTCATATCTATTTGATACTATACCTAGATATGTTAGAGACCAGTGTACTGATTTTAGGGCGATACCTATGTTTACTCTCAGTTTAAGGTTTTCGATGACTAATTGGCTTTTGGGTTACCTGTCGCGATTTTAACCTGATTTTGTACCGATTTCAAGGCGAGATAGGTTCTCGGCTTATATGACTTGTCTTGTAGGAATCAAGCATCTCTCCAAATATAATTTTTAAGTCATCATGAAGTGCTGACCAGTCTTTTGGATTTCTTTTATAGCGATATTATCCTTGTGACGGTTGTGTGGGAGCTATCTTTACGAGTTGGCTTGGTCTGTTTAGGACGTTGAAAGTTTGTTGTGATCAGCAACAAACATATCATTAGCTATTACCATTTTTGAGTCTACGAGAAGGATACATGTTTGAGAAGGTGTTTTTTTCTACGAGGGTTCCGTTTGGAAAGTTTTATCAAAAATAAAAAAACAGTTCTTTGAGCGTTAGCGACGTCTCGCTATGTCGAAGGTTGACTTTTTCTAATGCGCATTTTGCGATAAAATGTTTACGGGCTCGAAGCGTTGTATGAGTACGATCGCTGGTTCGTACTTCCTCTTCTTTAAGCAAGGCAAGTTAGAGGTCGAGCGTTTGACTCATAACTTTACGATGTTTGTAAAAGCCGCATTGTATTTCCATATTGTTGGAAATCTTTCAAAAATATTGAGTATAGGAGAGAATATTTTGAACTCGGGAGTATATGAGAATATGCATACTTACCCACTTCCTCCCCCCTTATATTGGGGGGGGGGGGGGGCAGGAGAACTCGTCTTGCCACGAATTGCCTACGTACGCTTTTGGGGATCAAGCCGTCACGTAGTTCAGTTGCTTGCGGTGCGATTGTTTAATGGTAATATTTTTAAGGTGCATTGCATCAAACTGTTAAGGTTTTCACGTAAGGGAATCATCCTACTTGATAGTCCGGGCAATTCGACTTCGCTGGGATCATGCATTTTGTCCCATAGACGAGGGCAAAAGGAGTTTCGCCCATTGCCCGTCTTGGTGTGGTTCGATAGGACCAAATGACTCCTTCGAGTTCCTCCACCCAACGACAACCCTTTTTGGCATCTAAACGTTTTTTTGATGCCGTCTAGGACAGTTTTGTTATTGGTTTTTGCTTGGTCATTTCCCTGCGGATATCTGGGAGTCGATTTGGTCATCGTATCTTCCATTTTTTGTAAAACGCCTCAAAGCTACTCGAAATAAACTGAGATCCATTGTACATTATGATCTGAAACGGGACTCCATGTCTGCAGATGATATTTTTTCAGACAAACCTTCCAACTTGAGCGTCATTAAGGCCTGCGTAAGATTCTGCTTCCACCCATATTGAGAAAAAGTCAGTTAAGACTAGCAGAAACCGTTTTTGCTTCGAGTTATGCAAGGGACCGACGTTTTCCATTGACCACCACATGAATGGATTGGGCGACAAAATGGAAGAGAGGACCTCCGCGGGTTGGCGGATTTTTGGTGCATGTCTCTGGCATTTCCGCGCAAATTTCTCGCAATCCTAAACCATTGTTGGCCAACAGTGACCGTGGCATTTTATCTTAATGGCGAGGGATCTTCCGCCGGAGTTATTTCCGCAAGATCCGTGAACTTTTTGATGAGGATATTCAAGCTGATCCAAAACCAGACCTAACCGAACCTGACTTCCAAGACATGATCACCAAGATGTCCCAACCAGAAGCTGCCCAAGAACTGTCCATGCCTATTGTGTTCAAGGGAACTATGACTAGACAAAGAGCTAAGATACTTCAACATAAGTTTAACGAGAGCATGATGCTTGACTTTGATCAATTTCAGGATGATCCAACTGAGGTTAAGCCAACTGATGAACAAGTGGATCAAGAGCCAAGTATCAAGAATGATGGACCAACCGAGAAGACTAAGACCCCAAGTGAAGACCTTTGGCCATTCATTCCGGATCAAACCCACAACAACTTGTAGATCATCAGCGTTTAAGAAGGTAAGCATTTAAATTCACATTTCTAACGGTTTGATTGTTTTGCAGCTTTGGTCCTTTTGTTTTCCTTTTATTTGAATTTTTTTCCCAAAATTTCTTAGTTGGCTTGCACGCCTATTAGGGTTTTATTTTAGTCCAAAACTTTGTATTATTTTCTTCAAAGACCCTCAAAGGCACCACGGCAATGGACATCTATATAAGTCCCCTATAAACCATTTGTACTTCTCACGGATGATATAAAACTAAAACTTCTCCTAGTGAAAACCGTAAGAGCTCTAATAAGAACTCACCTCCCTTCTCTTACCTAGTGAGACCAGAACCTCCACGGCTAAGAGGATTGTGTTGTATCACGAGACTGCCATCCCTCGTGTGGTGCACTTTGTTTCCATCAAGTTACTTGTTACTCGGAGGCTTTGGACGATTAGATCTTCCCAAACGGATCACCCCTTGTGTAGATCGGTTCCATCTCTCTTGCCTCGGGTCATACAGACTTTGATAGCCTATGCTTGTATCATTTCTTGTATCAGAGCTGAAGTTCCTTCAGCATCAGGTTGTATGTATACTTGTCTCTTTTAGTAACCATAGTCTAGTCGTTTGATTCCTTGTTTGCATCTAGTGTCTTTAATAAGTTTTTTAAAAAAGTGTTCATCCAAGTTCATCTTCACTGTCGAAGTTTTAGTGTCCTAGATCTTAGTTTGTTCGTTCAAAATTATTAAACGTGTTCATAGCCGCAATTTAGCATAAGTTTCCTTTTCTGGTCGATAGTATCGTCGGTTTCCATTTCTTGCTGGTCGACCATATTTTCTTTCCTTTTAAGTTTATTGCAAAATCATTTAGATTGTTCGTTTAGCTTAAGCTAATTTAAAAAAAAAAAAAAAAGAATAGGAAATATTCTAATCAAATATCATTCATCCATCCATCTTTACCATTCTTTTGTTTTGGTCACCTAAAAGTTTTAAGTACACTCTTTTTTCTTGCTAGGTGTAGTCCATATGGCCGCTATGGGAGATGATGTACAATCAGCCTTGATGCAAGCTACCCACAACCTAGAAGACGAGATGAGAAATGTTTGGCAACACATCGGCACGGTCCGACAGGACTTGGGCAATAGGCTTACCCAGATTGAGCAACGACCAAATCCTAGGCACACCCGGCGAGTTAACTTGGGGACGGCTCAAAACAACCCTTTCCCCACTGGAGCACCCCCCGGGAGGACTGGAGTTCATATCCATGACAGCCCCGGACCACATCCTCAACCGAACCAATGGAAAAATGAGGCTTTAGAAGACTATGGAGAAGAAGAAGAAGAAGAGTAAGATTTCAACCCACCTCCACGAGCACGGCTTACTCAGGCCCCCTACCAGAATCACTATGGTTTTATTAGAATATTGAATATTTCCATATCTCTAAACAAGGTAAACTGAAATCACTTCGGTTGAAAGTAGGATAACATCTTCATCATCACTCCTACGATATTTATTCAACTTCAGGGTGATTCTTCACTGATTTATGATTCCAAATCAAGCTTCTTACATCATGATTCATACTGTATTTATTAGAATCAAGAAGAAGTTGCCCAATCTCCAAACATGATAAGTTGGAATCACATCGATTGAAAGCGTGATAATTTCCTCATCATAAATCCAATGATATTGATTATATTTCAGGGTGATTCTACACTGATTTATTCTTCCAAATCAAGATTATTACATCGTGATTCATACTGGTTCGATTAGAATCTTAAAGAAATTTCCATATCTTCAAACATGGTAAAATAGAATCACTTTGGTTGAAAGGGGGATATGTTCTCCATCATAACTGCTATGATAATGATTCAACCACAGGGCGATTCTTTACCAGTTTATGAGTCCAAATAAAGCTTCTTACATAATGATTCATTATTGTTTTTTATGAGTCCAAATAAAGCTTCTTACATAATGATTCATTATTGTTTGATTAGAACCTTGAAGAAATTGTCATATCTCTAAACAAGGTAAGCTCCAATCACTTCGGTTGAAAGTGGGATAACATCATCATCATAACTCCTATGATATTGATTCAATTTCAGGGTGATTCTCCACTGATTTAGGAGTCCAAATAAATACTTGTACAGTGTGATTCATTCCGGTTTGATTAGAATCAAAAAGAAATTACCAAGTCTCCAAACATGGTAAACTGGAATCACTTCGGTTGAAAGTGGGATAACTTTTTAATCATAACTCCTATAATATTGAATTACATTCACGGTGATTTTAAACTGGTTTAGGAGTCCAAATCAAGATTTTTACTTCGTTATTCATTCTGGTTTTATTAGAATCTTTAAGAAATTGTCATATCTCTAAACAAGGTAAACTGTAATCACTTTGGTTGAAAGTGGGATAAGTTCTTCATCATAACTCCTATGATATTGATTAACCTTCAAGGTAATTCTCCACTGATTTATGAGCCCAAATAAACCTTCTTACATAGTGATTCAATATGGTTTGATTAGAATTTTAAAGAAATTGCCATATCTCTAAACAAGGTAAACTAGAATCACTTCGGTTAAGTGGGATATCATTGTCATCATAACACCTATTATATTGATTCAACATCAGGGTGATTCTGCATTGATTTATGAGTCCAAATTAAGATTCTTAGGTCGTGCTTGATTCTGGTCTGATTAGAACTAAAAAGAAAGTACCAAGTCTCCAAACAGGGTAAACTAGAATCACTTCGATTGAAAGTGGGATAACATCTTAACTATAACTCATATTATATTGATTAACGTTCAAGGTGATTCTAAACTGATTTATGAGTTCAAATCAAGATTATTACATCGTAATTCTTTCTTGTTTGATTAGAATCAGGAAGAAATTGCCAATTCTCCAAACAGGGTAAACTGGAATCACTTCGGTAGAAAGTGGGATAAGTTCTTTATCATAACTCCTATGATATTGATTAACCTTCAGGGTGATTCTACACTGATTCATGAGTCCAAATCAAGCTTCTTACATCGTGATTAATTCTGGTTTGATTAAATACAAGAAGAAATTGTCAAATCTCCCAACAGGGTAAATGGAAACACTTCGTTTGAAAGTGGGATAACTTCTTCATCATAACTCCTATGATATTAATTCAAATTCAGGGTTATTATCCACTTTTTTATGAGCCCAAACCGATCTTCTTACATCGTCATTTATTCTTTCTTGATTATAATCCTGAAGAAATTGTCAAATCGCTAAACAAGGTAAACTGAAATCAATTTGGTTGAAGTGGATAACATCTTCATCATAACTCATATGATATTGATTCAACTTCAAGTTAATGCTCCGTTTATTTATGCGTCAAAACCAAGCGTCTTACATCATGATTTATGCTGATTTGATTAAAATCAAGAAGAAATTGCAAATTCCCCAAACATGATCATTTGGAATCACTACGGTTGGAAGTGTGATAATTTCATCATCATAACTCCGATGATACTGATTCAACTTCAGCATAATTATCCACTGATAAATGAGTCCAAATTAAGCTTCTTACATGATGATTCATTCTGGTTTGATTATAATCTTGAAAATTGTCATATCTCGAATTAAAGTAAACTGCAATTACTTTGGTAGTGGGATAACTTTTTCATCATAACTCCTAGGATATTGGTTCAACTACAGGGTTATCTTCAACTGATTTAGGAGGCCAAATCAATCTTCTTGCACCATAATTCATTCTGGTTTTTTTATAATCTTGAAGAAATTTCCAAATCTTTAAACATGGTAAACTGTAATCACTTCGGTTGAAAGTGGGATAAGATCTTTATCATAACTACTATGCTATTGATTCAACTTCAAGGTAATTCTCCACTGATTTATGATTCCAAAAAAAAATATTCTTACATCGTGATTCATTCTAGTTTGCTTAGAATCTTGAAGAAATTGCCATATCTCTAAACAGGGTAAACTTGAATAATTTCGGTCAAAAGTAGATAACTTCTTCATCGTAACTCCTATGATATTGATTTAAAGTAAGGGTGATTCTCTACTGATTTATGAGTCCAAATAAAGCTTAATACATCGTGATTAATTACGGTTTTATTAGAATCTTGAATAAATTCCATATCTATAAACAAGACAAATTGGATTCATTTTGGTTGAGAGGGGGATAACATCTTCATCATAACTTCTATGATATTGATTTAACTTCAGGGTGATTCTCCACTGATAAGTGAGTCAAAATCAAACATCTTATATCGTGATTCATAATGGTTTGATTAGATTCTTAAAGAAATTGCCATATCTCTAAACAAGGGAAAATGGAATCACTTCGACTGAGAGTGGGATAACATCATCATCATAACTCCTATGATATTGATTCAAATTCAGGGTGATTATCCACTTATTTATGATTCCAAATCAATCTTCTTATATTGTGCTTCATTCTGGTATTATTAGAATCTTGAAGAAATTACCATATCTCCAAACAAGGTAAATTGGAATCACTTCAGTTGAAAGTAGATAACTTCTTCATCATAACTCATGTGGCATTGATTCAAATTCAGGGTGATTCTCCACTTATTTATGAATCCGAATCAGCCTTATTACATCGTGATTCATTATGGTTTGATTAGTATCTTGAAGAAGTTTCCAAATCTCCAAACAGTGTAAACTAGAATCACAACATTAGAAAGTGAGATAACTTCTTCATAATAACTCCTATGAAATTGATTCAACTTCAGGGGTAGTCTCCACTTTCATGAGTCTAAATAAAGATTTTTAAATCAGGATTCATACGGGTTTGATTATAATCTTGATAAAATTGCCATATCTCCAAACAGGGAAAACTGGAATCCCTTCGGTTGAAAATAGGATAACTTCTTCGTCATAACTCCTATGATATTGACTCAACTTCAGGGTTATTTTCCAATGATTTAGGAGGCTAAATCAACTTTTTTACATCGTTATTCATTCTGGTTGGATTAGAATCTTAGAGAAATTGTCGAGTCTCCAAACAAGGTAAACTGGAATCACTACGATTGAAAGTGAAATAACTTCTTCATTATAAATCCTATTATATATATTAAATTTCTGAGTATTTCTACACCGATTTATGATTCCAAATCAAGCTTCTAACATTGCGATTCATATTGGTTTGTTTAGAATCAAGAATAAATTGTCATCATAACTCCTATGATATTGATTCACCTTTAGGGTGATTCTACACTGATTCGTGATTCCAAATCAAGCTTCATACATCGTGATTCATACTGGTTTGATTAGTATCTTTAAGAAATTGTCATATCTCCAAACCTGGTAAATTGGAATCACTTTGGTTGAAAGTGTGATAAATTCTTCATCATAACTCCTATGATATTTATCCAACTTCACGGTGATTATCCACTGATTAATTAGTAAAAAATAAGCTGCTTACATCGTGAATTATTCTTGTTGGACTAGAATCTTAAAGAATTTACTCGATCTCTAAACAGGGTAAACTGGAATCATTTCGGTTGAAAGTGGATAACTTCTTCATCATAACTCCTATGATATTGATTCGACTTCATGGTGATTATCAACTGATTTATTAGTCGAAATAAAGCTTCGCTCATCGTGATTCATTTTGGTTTGATTAGAATATTGAAAAAATTGCCATATCTCAAAACAAGAGAAACTGAATCATTTTGGTTGAAAGTGGAAAACTTTTGCATCATAAATCCTATGACATTGATTCAAATTCAGGGTGATTCCCCACTGATATATGAGTCCAAATCAATATGATTACATCGTGATTCATTATGGTTTAATTAGAATCTTGAATAAATTGTCAAGTCTCCAAAGAGGATAAACTAGAATCACTATGGTTTAAAGTGGGATAAATTCTTCATCATAACTTATATGATATAGATTCAATTTCGGGGTGATTGTAAACTGATTTCTGATTCCAAATCAAGCTTCTTAAATATTGATTCATACTGGTTTGGTTAGAATCAAGAAGAAATTGTCAAATCTCCAAACACACTACAGTTGAATCACTTCCGTTGCAAGTGGGATCATTTCTTCATCCTAACTCCTATGATTTATTCAACTTTAGGGTGATCATATACTGATTCATGATTCCAAATCAAGCTTCCTACTTCTTGATTCATACTGGTTTGATTAGAATCTTGAAGAAATTTCCATATCTCCACACAGAGTAAACTGGAATAACTTTGGTTGAAAGTGAGATAAGTTCTTCATCATAACTCCTATGATATTGATTTAACTTCAAGGAGATTATCCACTGATTAATGAGTCAAATACAATCTTCTTACATCGTGATTCATTCTGGTTTGCCGAAAATCTTGAAGAAATTGGCATATCTCCAAACAGGGTAAACTAGAATCCCTTAAGTTGAAAGTGGGATAACTTATTCATCATATCTCCGATGATATTGATTCAACTTCATGGTTATACTCCACTGAATTATGAGTCCGTATCATTATTCTTACATCGTGATTCATTCTGGTTTGATTAGAATCTTAAAGAAATTGACATATCTCTAAATAGAGTAATCTGGAATCATTTCGGTCAAAAGTTGATAACTTCTTCGTCATAACTACTATGATATTGATTCAAATTCATGGTGATTCTGCACTAATTTATGAGTATAAATCAATATTATTACATTGTGATTCATTATGGTTTGAATAGAATGTTGAAGAAATTATTATATCTCTAAACAAGGTAAACTGGAATAACTTCTGTTGAAAGTGGGATAAGTTCCTCATCATAACTCCTATATTATTGATTCAACTTCAAGGTGATTCTCCACTAATTTATGAGTCCAAATCAATATTCTTATATCGTTATTCATTCTGGTTAAAATAGAATCTTGCATAAATTACCAAATATCCAAATAATGTAAACTGGAATCACTTCAGTTTAATGTGAGATGACTTCTTCATCATAAGTCCTTAGATATTGATTTAACTTCAGGGTTATTTTTATCCACTGATTTATGAGTGCAAAGAAATATTCTTACATCGGGATTTTTTCTCGTTTTATTAGAATTTTGAAGAATTTTCGCAATCTCTAAACACGGTAAATTGGAAACATTTTGATCGAAATTGGATAAATTCTCATAATAACTCCTATGATATTGATTCAACTTCAAGGTGATTGTCCACTGATTTATGAGTCCAAATCAAGCTTCTTTCATTATGATTCATTCTGTTTTGATTAGAGTCTTGAAGAAATTTCCATATCTCCAAACTAGGTAAACTGAATCATTTCGGTTGGAGGCGTAAAACTTCTTCATCATAACTCCTATGATAATGATTCAATTTCAAGGTGATTCTACACTGATTTATGAGTCTAAATTAATCTTATTACATCTTAATTCATTATGGTTTGATTAGAATCTTCAAGAAATTGTCAAATCTCCAAACACTGAAACTGCAATCACTACGGTTGAAAGGGGGATAACTTCTTCATCATAACCCTATGATATTGATTCTATTTCAGTGTGATTCTACACTGATTTATGATTCCAAATAAGGCTTCTTACATCGTGATTCATACTGGTTTGGTTTGAATCAAGAAGAAATTGCCAAATCTCCAAACATGGTAAAGTTGAATCACTTCGGTTGAAAGTGCGACAACTTCTTCATCATAACTCCTATGATATTAATTCAACTTTATGGTGATTATAAACTGATTCATGATTCCAAATCAGGATTATTACATCATGATTCATACTGTTTCGATTAGAATCTTGAAGAAATTACCAAATCTCCAAACAGGGTAAACTAGAATCACTTTGGTGTAAAGTGGGATAAGTTCTTCATTGTAACTCCTATGTTATTGATTCAACTTCAGGGTGTTTCTCTACTGATTAGTGAGTTCAAATCAATCTTCTTACATCTTGATTCATTATGGTTTGATTAGAATCTTAAATAAATTGCCATCATAACTCCAATGATATTGATTCAAAATTCAGGTGAACTGGGATCACTTCGAGCTTCATTCTCGTTTGTTTAGAATATAGAAGAAATTTTCATATCTCCAAACAGGGTAAACTGGGATCACTTCGGTTGAAAGTGGATAACTTCTTCATCATAACTCTTATGATACTGATTCAACTTCAGGGTGATTATCCACTTCTCAAGCTTATTACATTGTGATTCATTATGGTTTGATTAGATATTTTAGATATGAATCCAAATCAAGCTTCTAACATCGTTTCTCATTCTGGATTGATTAGAATCGAGAAGAAATTGCTAAATCTCCAAATATGGTAAACTGGAATCTCTTCGGTTAAAAGTGGGATAACTTCTTAATCATAACTCCTATGATATTGATTAAATTTTCAGGTGATTGTACTCTGATTTAGGAGTCCAAATCAAGATTCTTCCATCGTGATTAATTCAGATTTAATTAGAATCAAGAAGAAATTGCCAAATCTCCAAACAGGATAAACTAGAATCACTTTGGTTCAAAGTGGGATAACATATCAATCATAACACCGATGATATTGATTCAACTTCAGGATAGTTCTCCAAATATTTATGATTCCAAATCAAGCTTCTTACATCATGATTCATTATGGTTTAATTAGAATCTTAAAGAAATCACCATATCTCTAAACAAGGGAAACTTGAATCACTACGGTTGAAAGTGGGATAACATCTTCATCATAACTCATATGATATTGATTCAACTTCAGGATGATTCTCCACTGATATACGAGTCAAAATCAAGCATCTTACATCGTGATTCATAATGGTTTGATTAGATTATTAAAGAAATTACCATATCTCTAAACAAGGGAAAATGGAATCACTTCAATTGAAAGTGGATAACATCTTCATCATAACTCCTATGCTATTGATTCAAATTCAGGGTGATTATCCACTTATTTATGAGTCCAAATCAATCTTCTTATTAAGAAGCTTGATTTGGACTCATAAATCAGTGTAGAATCACCCTGAAGGTTAATCAATATCATAGGAGTTATGATAAAGAACTTATCCCACTTTCTACCGAAGTGATTCCAGTTTACCCTGTTTGGAGAATTGGCAATTTCTTCCTGATTCTAATCAAACAAGAAAGAATTACGATGTAATAATCTTGATTTGAACTCATAAATCAGTTTAGAATCACCTTGAACGTTAATCAATATAATATGAGTTATAGTTAAGATGTTATCCCACTTTCAATCGAAGTGATTCTAGTTTACCCTGTTTGGAGACTTGGTACTTTCTTTTTAGTTCTAATCAGACCAGAATCAAGCACGACCTAAGAATCTTAATTTGGACTCATAAATCAATGCAGAATCACCCTGATGTTGAATCAATATAATAGGTGTTATGATGACAATGATATCCCACTTAACCGAAGTGATTCTAGTTTACCTTGTTTAGAGATATGACAATTTTTTTAAAATTCTAATCAAACCATATTGAATCACTATGTAAGAAGGTTTATTTGGGCTCATAAATCAGTGGAGAATTACCTTGAAGGTTAATCAATATCATAGGAGTTATGATGAAGAACTTATCCCACTTTCAACCAAAGTGATTACAGTTTACCTTGTTTAGAGATATGACAATTACTTAAAGATTCTAATAAAACCGTAATGAATAACGAAGTAAAAATCTTGATTTGGACTCATAAACCAGTTTAAAATCACCGTGAAGGTAATTCAATATTATAGGAGTTATGATTAAAAAGTTATCCCACTTTCAACCGAAGTGATTTCAGTTTACCATGTTTGGAGACTTGGTAATTTCTTTTTGATTCTAATCAAACCGGAATGAATCACAATGTACAAGTATTTATTTGGACTCCTAAATCAGTGGAGAATCACCCTGAAATTGAATCAATATCATAGGAGTTAGGATGATGATGTTATCCCACTTTCAACCGAAGTGATTGGAGCTTACCTTGTTTAGAGATATGACAATTTCTTCAAGGTTCTAATCAAACAATAATGAATCATTATGTAAGAAGATTTATTTGGACTCATAAAAAACAATAATGAATCATTATGTAAGAACCTTTATTTGGACTCATAAACTGGTGGAGAATCACCCTGTGGTTGAATCATTATCATAGCAGTTATGATGGAGAACATATCCCCCTTTCAACCAAAGTGATTCTATTTTACCCTGTTTGAAGATATGGAATTTTCTTTAAGATTCTAATCGAACCAGTATGAATCACGATGTAATAATCTTGATTTGGAAGAATAAATTAGTGTAGAATCACCTTGAAATATAATCAATATCATTGGATTTATGATGAGGAAATTATCACGCTTTCAATCGATGTGATTCCAACTTATCATGTTTGGAGATTGGGAAACTTCTTCCTGATTCTAATAAATACAGTATGAATCATGATGTAAGAAGCTTGATTTGGAATCATAAATCAGTGTAGAATCACCCTGAAGTTGAATAAATATCATAGGAGTGATGATGAAGATGCTATCCTACTTTCAACCGAAGTGATTTCAGTTTACCTTGTTTAGAGATATGGAAATATTCAATATTCTAATCAAACCATAGTGATTCTGGTAGGGGGCCTGAGTAAGCCGTGCTCGTGGAGGTGGGTTGAAATCCTACTCTTCTTCTTCTCCATAGTCTTCTAAAGCCTCATTTTTCCATTGGTTCGGTTGAGGATGTGGTCCGGACCACATCAAGATTCTTTCCACCATGCGCCAATGGTGCTCCTTTGGGAGTTGCATATGTTGGCTAACCTGATTCACATAAAAACATATATCAGGCCGGGTAATAGTTAAGTATATTAACTTACCAAAAAGCTTCTTATAGAGCTTAGGGTCATGGAATGGCTTGCTATCTTCAATCTCACCCTCACTTGGGACCTTGTATCCATATTCCAAGGAAATCTTGGCTGCATTTCCTCCATCTTTCCCTACATCTTTCAAAAGATCAAGTGTACACTTTCTTTGGGACATGAACAACCATTCCTTTGATCTACATATCTCAATTCCAAGGAAGTATTTCATTTCTCCCAAGTCTTTAATTTCAAATACTGACTTTAGAAACGCCTTGGTCGAGTTGATACCATTTTGATCACTTCTAGTGATAATAATATCATCAACATACACAATGAGGACAACAGTACCTGAGGGAGATGTGAGAGTGAAGAGGGTGTGATCGAGTTCAGATTTCCTAAATCCATAACCATTCAAAGTTGTGCTTAACATATTGTACCAAGCTCTTGGTGATTGTTTAAGACCATAGATATCCTTCCTTAGTCTCAACACATTTCCCTTCTTGACCAAGTTCTCCAATCTAGGTGGAGGATACATGTAAACTTGATTTTCAAGTTCTCCTTGGAAGAAGGCATTCTTCACATCCATCTTCCAAAGACCCCATTCCAGGTTCATTTCAAAGGACAACACTATTCTGATTGTGTGGAGTTTAGCCACTGGTGCAAAAGTATCAATGTAGTCTTCTCCATACGTTTGGGTGAACCCTCTTGCCACCAGTCTTGTTTTCCTCCTATCAACCTTCCCATTTGCAAGATATTTGATTGTGAAGATCCATCTACTTAACAAAACGTTTTTTTCTCTTTGTAATTCACTCTCATACCAAGTGTCATTCTTGATCATAGCACTGGCTTCATCCCCTACTGATTCTCACCATGCCGTATCCATCATAGCTTCTTCATATAATCTAGGAATGTTATTTTCATCTAGACTGGTCATAAAAGCACAATGCTCTTCATGGTACTTAGCAAATGAACACACGACTTGAGAGAGATGTACCACAGCTTGTGCATTGTAGTAAGTCCTTGTACCAAATGAACTTGGCTGTTCCTTCCTCAACTTTGCACTTCTTCTCAAACCAGGCTGCTCCACTTCTTGTCCCTGATCATCCACATGTTCAACAACCCCATCTTTCCTTATTAGAGTACTTCCTGTGGGAAGAATCCATTTCGTTGGTCTATATGGTTCATCCGGCCTTGGTCGATCTGGTATACCCGGCTGTCTTGGTCGATCTGGTTGATCTTCACCCGGCTGTCTTGATCGATCTGGTCGATCTAGTTCACCCGGATCATCTAGATCTTTTTCTTTTCCCCAAGAATAATTTCCAGCCTCTTACTCAATTTATTTATTTTTTGTTCTGAGCCTTCACATTGATCATGAAAGTCCACCTGACTAGGTCTAGGTTCATCATTCCCCCCCCCCCTCATGGTCGAGGTGGGGTGATTGTGGTGCACCCGTCCGTCTTGGAGGTTTATCCTTTGGTTTTTCAGTAACACCAATACCAAGTCCTTATAGGATCATTCTCAGATTAGCTTCTCTGTCTGATTGTTGGGATAACTCCTCCAATTTTGTGCACTTCTTTTCTTCATAGTAGCTTTTTATTTCCACAAATTTCACCTCTCTTGATACTAACACCCTTCTACTCACTCGATCATAGCATTATACCCCTTTTGCGTAGTTGAATACACAATAAACATAGCCTTAACTCTCTTGGCTTCAAGCTTGTTACATAGTTCACCAGGAACTAGCACAAAGCAAAGGACCCCAAACACCCGGAGATAATTCAATGGAGGTTTGTATTTGTTCAAAACCTCAAATGGGGACTGATCTTGAAGAACCTTTGTAGGAATGCGGTTGATCAAGTAGAATTCAGAGGCCACTGCATCACTCCAGAACTGTTTGGGGACATTGGAGTGAAAAATCATCAACCGTGCCACCTCCATAAGGTGCCGATTCTTCCTCTCGGCCACACCATTTTGTTGAGGAGTGTAAGGGCAACTTGTTTGATGTAGGATTCCATGTTGAGCAAGGTTTTTCTTGAAAGCTTGACTTGTATACTCCCCACCATTATCTGATCTAAAAATTTTAAGCTTAGCATTGTAATTGTTAGTCACATATATTTGAAATTTTTTAAATTCTTCAAGAACCCTATTCTGAGATGGCGTCAAAGTTATCCACGTGTATTTAGATTTTTCATCAATGAAAGTCACAAAGTACTTATGATATCCCTAGATAAGCAAGGTGTATGCCATACATCCGAATGAACTAAATCAAATAATTTATCATATGTAGTACTAGATGTTTGAAAAACAGTCTTACAATGCTTGCCTAAAATGCAAGCTTCACACTCATTATTTTAATCACAACACATGGAAACATCTAGTTCAAAGCTCTAACATGAGGATGACCTAGTCTAGCATGACACAACGCATCATTATTCAACATAGAAGCAGAAGTAAAGAGTAAACATAATCAGGAACATGAGTAAGCTCTTCTAGCATATATAAGTCTCCCTTGGTTACTCCCTTCCTAATTAATCTCTTGCTCTCAATATCCTGAAATTTCACATCATTAGGGCTAATGATCAAATTGCATTGTAAATCAGAAGTACACTTCTTAATGGATAGCAAATTTGAAGTGAAGTTAGGCATATAGAAGGTCCTAGATTCTTTATCAAACAATTTCAGATTGCATATTCCCTTAATTGTGACCTTCTCACCATTTGTGATCATTACATGACCATGAGCTGGTTCAATATATTTAATAAGTCTATTGTCACTAATCATGTGATGGGATGCACCAGAGTCAAATATCAAAGGTTTAGACATATTGCAAGTATTATATGAATGACAACTTCTAGCTGGTTCATATGCAATCTTAGACTGACCTAAATATTTATTTCGGTCATACTTAGTCCAGAGTGATCAAGATTACCATGTCCAATCAAGGATGCATCAAAAGAATATCGACGGGTATTACCACTGTCCTTGAAGATCTTGATTAGAGCATCAATGTCTGATATCCTAATAAAATCGTTTTCAATGGACCTCTGGTTACTTGGTTGAGTGGTTTGAGTTGACATGGCCACCATCTCTCTCCCATCTCCTTCATTGGTCCGCTTTCAGGTACCCGCAGCACTTGTCCCAGCAGCACTTGTCCCATTTTGCTCACTGGTTCCATAAGAGAGGTTAGCTCTTGCATCCTTGTCCTTCATGAACTTAGCCGACTTCAAGTGTGGGTGTAATATCCAGCACTGACTCTTCTTGTGTCCATGCCTCGTACAGTGATCACATGTCCCATTGAACTTCCTTTCTTCAAAACGGTTGTGCATGACTCTGTATTCTTGAGGAAATTCAACTTGATTGGCTAGAGAAAGTTCTCCTTTACCTCCAAAGAGTCCAAGAGACTCTTGGTCCTTCTGAATTTGAGCGCATACATCCTCTAGATAAGGAAGTTTCCCGGCCCTCAGAATATTCTTCATCCGGTCATTGTACGTAGGCTTTAAGGTAAGCAAGAGGCCACAGACCTTGTCTTGCTCTCTTCTCTCATTTAGCTCATCTTGGTCAGTAGTGTTTGGCCTCAACATCCCCAGCTCCAACCACAAAGCTCTAAACTTTCCCAAGTGTCTTGTAAACTCCATGTTCTCTTGAACCAGATTGTTTATTGCCCTCTTCACCTCAAACACCCTACTAAGGTTTGAGATGTTCCCATACACCTTCTTGAGTGTATCCTAAAGATCCTTTGCCTTTTCACAGTAACTATATGCCTCCAAGATTGAGGGATCCAACGAGCTTTGGAGAATGGACATAACCAGCATGTCTTCTTGCACCCACTTGTCCTCCTCGCTTGTGGTATCCTCCTCATCATTTCCTTCCTCAGTAATGAGCTTTGGAGCTTCACCATACGTGATATGTCCCCACATACCATTACTCCCCACATCAGTCTTCACCAACTGAGACCATAAGAGGTAGTTTACTCCCTTGAGTGTAACCGGAACCACAGACTTGTTGTTTTCCATCTTGATTGACTTGAAAGAAGGATGAGATCCAAAAGTCTTGAGTCTTTGTGTGATCAAACCCAGATTATGAGTAACCTTACTCTGATAGCATGAAATGTTTTAGATAATCTTAGGTGTGATGATAGATTAGAGAGATTAGAAGAAATACTTAGAAAAGGAAAAGGATTATGAACTGTCTGATTTATTCATTAAGATGAGATTAAAAATATATAGAGTAAAGGTTACAAGGGTTTTCAGAACCAAAGAATGGAACATGTGGTCTAGGAGAAGGGGTGGAGCGTATATTTTGAACCATAGGCAAGGAGAGCCATTGAAGTGGAATCTAACATCTTTGACCAGATGCTGGCTACTTTCCAGCTGTTCCAGAATGTTAAGGCCTATCCTTTCTTCCTTTCCAACGAATGGATCAAGGGAATACCCAAGGTAAGCGCATGGTAAATTCTTCCTTTACCCAGATGGCGTTTTTACCCTTTGGCTGTCCAAACTATTCTTCTCCCATTCTTCAATCCCTCATCTCAAATATGAACCTCAACTTAACAAGGTCGCAATATGGCGACCCAGACTGGTCGAGGTTAGGTCGCAGTATGGCGACCCGGACTGGTCGTGGTCTGGTCGCCATATGCGACCCGGACTCGGAGAGGTCTGGCCGCCATATGGCAATCTGGACTGGGTGAAGTCAGGTCGCCATATGGTGACCTAGACTTGGCGAGCCTAGGTTGCCATATGATGACCCGGACTGTGTGGAGTCAGGTCGCCATATGGCGACCCAGACTTGGCGAGCTCAGGTCGCCATATGGCGACCCAGACTGTATGGAGTCAGGTCACCATATGGCAACCCGGACTTGGCAAGCCCAGGTCGCCATAAGACCTAGACTGTGTGGGATTAGGTCGCCGTATGGCGACCCATTCTTTGTGTGTGAAGGACGCCATATGGAGATCCGGGTTCAGTGTGTGCTGGTCACCATATGGTGTCTTGTGCTTCCCGGGTGCAGGTTGCCATATGGCAACCCATATGCTATACTTGGGAATTCTCCGTATGATGACTTGCTCCTGGCGGCTCGATCGTTCTTTTGTCCAGTCCCATGAACCAGAACCTTTGGGAGAAACATTTTCTGAGACCTTGAGCCGTCGATTTCGTCATGACTGATTTTAACCCCAACAGTTAGCCCCCAGCTCGTTAGGCCGTAGGCTTTTTAGCGTGAGTCTCTAGCGGGTGGTTTAGCTGGTTGTGCGAGTTTTGACATTATCATCTGCAAAAATTCCAAGGATGAATAGTAAAAATTCTTGTCTATAAGAGTAAATGTTGAAATTTTTTATTACTTGCTCACTTTTTCCAAAGAAAACTATCCAAGGTAGAATTATTCTCTCTCTTTCTCTCCCATATGTTTCTTTCGTTTTTTAATTTTACTTTCAAAGCAATGTCTTACAAAAGGAGGAGTTCCAAGAGAGGTGAGCCCCGTCATATTAAACATGACGATAACCATGAAGACAAGGAGGTCATTCCAAAACCTGAGTTTATTCCACACTCAGTCGACCCTGCCAAGGCTGAGGCCTATTGGACCGCTTTGTGCGAAAGTTTGAATCCCCCACCCGAAGCGCAGTTTCCCAGCAGGCCTCCCCGCAGATGGGACCGAAACCTCCCGAGCAAGAGTTCATATCCATTCCCCAACATTATTCGGGAGTTTGGTCGTGTTTCGGAAAACATGGAGTTACGGATTTTACGACAGGGCGAAAGGGCCGATGACCCACCGGCGGGTTAGTTTACTTGTTATGAGGCCTACATTTTGCATTGCCATTTATGGTTCCCTATCCCGAAGATTGTCGTTTGGACCTTGAACCATTTCAAGTTGTCGATCGGGCAAATAAATCTTACGGGTCTTCAGCATCTCCTTGGAATCCTGGTCCTAGGTTACGAGCATGTGGTGTCCCTTAGTATTGACCATTTCCAGGCCCTTTTAAGGCCACTGGCACTAACGAGCGAAATATATCGATTTACGCCTTTCTCATACATGTCGATCGTAAAGGAGACGATCTCAACATTTCACGCGTGGGAGAAATGATTCTTCTTTGCCCGTATTGACAGTGCTTCGGTCGAAGATCGCTGCATTCTTGACTTCCGCAGTGAATGCGGTCGTTATGGTAGTGACTGGATAATGCATGTTTTTGTGTCGACGATATCTAACTCCTTAGTCCTTTGATTTTGTAGAGACCAACCCATTACCACCATTCCCGGAAGACGTGATTTCTTTGAGGGATCTTCTTCGGGCCGGTTCATTTTTTTGGACTTCTTTCACCCCGAAGCAAGTTCGCATGGCGCTGCAATATCATCAGTCGAGAGCCCATCCCGAAGTGGTCGTGGACGAAGGATCCGAGTCAAAGATGGATGAGTTTGTGTCGAGGGACGTTCTTGTGTCTCTAGAGAATGTGGGGCCCTCAAAGGGCAAAGGGATTGAGCTAGGAGACGCCGAGTTTTTTTGGGTGATCTTCCCTTGCCTGGATGGCCTTCCAACTTTGTCCCGGGTGATGGGAGTGGAGTTAGCGATTTTCCCCTTCCGGATTGTAGTATTGACAACCTTTTCAAGGACCTTCCATCCGACTCCGACCGCCCCACCTACCGTCGATGGTCAGGCGAGGTCGAAATTTTGAACTTTGCTTGTCCACTATATATATAATTTCTGTTTTTTTTTGGCGCAAGTTTTCTTAACTTCCGACCTATGCAGGGGCTGCTCGCATTTAACTCAGCCCTCGAGCCGAGCGACCGGGAGGCGCGAGTCTTCTGATTCAAGGCCGAGAGAGCGGAGTACGAGGCCGCTCTTCTTAGAGAACAGGCTTCCGATCGTGATCTACGGGACCAGTAGCTGGAGAGAAGGCATGCTAGGGCTCTTCGTCATGCGGAGAGGCAAGGGAAGCGCATGGTTGCAGCAACGATCAAGGATCGCGCTGCTCAGTTAAAGACTGAATTCGGGAAGCTTAGGGGGACTAAAGAGCTCATGGGAGACTTGTGAGAGTGCTTTGGAGCTTTTTGTGGCTTTTCACAGTCCACGGCTAACGATTATGTTTTCCAGACCGAGATGGCCATGATGACCAGCTACATGTATGAGTACGAAGTTGTCGAGACTCTGATCCCTCCTCTCGAGGAAAAAGTGTTAGGATAATGGGATCCCATCCCAGTTTCTCCCAATACAGAAGAGACCGCGACCGGGGTCGCTGACATGTGAATCGAGGTGGATCAACCTGCAGGTACGTTTGGTCGTTCGGTGTCAGGAGACCTCTAGTTGGACCCTTGATTGATTTTCTATGTTTTTGATTCTGTTTGCTTCGGCAAAGCTTGGCCTTGTTTTTATTTTTGGACTGGCCGCATGTGGCTTTGAATCCCTGCCGCTTTGCGGCTTTTGCATGGATGGATCAACCATTTATTGAAAAGATTTGAGATTTAAGAGTATGTGTTGAGGGAAGATTATGAGTTGTCATCTCATAACCCATCTCTTCTTTGTAGATTGTGTTGTTCGTTGCTCATTTGAGAAGTGTGGAAAAGTTCCGTGAGCGTTTAGATGTGAACGAAGAGGCATGCTTTCAGGATCTCATATCTTTCGATATTCATGCCTTGAGACGTTAGAGACCAGTGTGCTGGGCTTAGGAAAAGAGCTAAGTTTATTCTCGGTTAAGTCTATGCGATGATTAATCGGCTTTCATTTTGCGTGTTGCGATTTTAACCTGATTTTGTATCGTTTTAAAGTCCACAATATGTTCTGGGCTTATATGACTTATATGGTCAAAATCGTGCATCTCTCTAAGAATAGTTATTAAGTCTCATGGAAGTGCTGACTAAATTTTTTGATTTTTTGTGTGGAATTATCCTAGTCGGATGTATGAGAACCATTCGTTAGAAAGGTTAGGTACGTTTTTTAAGACGGCTAATGTACTCGTCGGGGCCAATTGACGAGTGAGGTGTAAGAGAAAATTCTCGTTCATGATTATAGCCGCGCACGGACTGTTTTCGAGTGTTGAGAGTATATTTTTGGAGATTTTATGCGATGTCTCGCATTGTGTTCCGAAAGTATATGGTGTGTAAGGGGATGAATTTGAGTGTGAACTGCTTTTTGGTCTTATCGAGGGTGGGGCCTCGATTTTTGGTCGATGGTTCTCCACCGAAAGGTGTTTCTGAAGAAGTGTTCATACCCAAGAAGTTTGGTTTGTACTTGGATGGTTCGAAATGAATTTAGATGTTCATGTGGGAGTATATGACTACGCACCCCCCCCCACCCCACCCCTCCCCCCATTTAAATGAGAGGGGGATATCTGATCTCGTCACTTGCTTCTGTTCCGGCTTCCAGATTGGTTGGTGATTACTTCATCGGCATTGGCGTGTAATGGTATTCGTAGTATGGGTCATAGGTCTGCCCAATACTTTCCAAACTGAAATCGATAGACCCTCCAAATGAGAATGTTGAACTCCATGCTGGCATTAGGATCCATTGACTGGTCTCTAGGGAACTGATGTCTACAATGTTTACGGCCACCGTAATGTCTGATGAGATCTCGATGATTTCCGGTGGTGGTTGTTCAATGATCCCAAATCAGATGAAATCATCTCCATTGCCTCATAGAACTCAGTTCCGTAGCCGTACTGAAAGTTGAATGAATATGACGATGCTTGCGGAATGACCTCCATGTCTTGGATATCTGCTAACCTAAGACTACAAAACCGTAGTTGAGTCGCAGCTCGAATTAAAAAAAAGGAAAGTTGCCTAAATGCTCTAAGTGCTAAGCTATGTTTGCTCTGAGTGGATATTTTCTTGTGTCCTCAGCATCATCACCCTTGAAGTCCTTATATACTCCTCTAGAGGCGGTTTGCTCTTTCCCCTTTTGCCCTCAGTCGAACTTATCGTTTCGTAGAAATATTCCTTCTTTCATCGATCTTCATGATTATCTTCAGAAATTTAACACTTTATCCTTCGATCTTGAAATTTATCCCTTCAAACTTAACATTTATGCATACCTGAAAAATAAAAGATAAACCGTCACAAAGTTTGATTTCGGATAAAATCACAAGTGGGCCTTGAGCCGAGCTGTCGGGCTGTTTTCTGACTTAGGCGTTTCTACGATTATATCGAAATAACATTGCTAAGACGACGTCATCCGAGAGTTAGGATCTTTCATTTGAGGCGTGTGACTCTAGGAGTTTAGTTAACCGGTATCATCTCAAACGATCGACCCAATCATTTCTCGAGAAAACGAGTTCTTTCGGTAATGTTTCAATGGAATTCCGATCGAGACGGAACAAAGATAAGTTCGATCAAGTATCGAAGAAGGGGTTTAACGAGGACGAGGTGAAACTGGATTTATTTGATCCGATTTACCGAATGACTGAGTCGGATTTCTCTTGCCGTCTAACTCGCCCATTTGAAGAGTTGGACTTGTCCCACTCGCCATGCCGGCGAGTTGGCTGTTCGTGTCTACCAACTCGCCCATATGGCGAGTTGGCCTTGTGCAACTCGCCGTACGGGCGAGTTGGCCGTGTCATGCTATCCAACTCGCTCGTATGGCGAGTTGCACAGTCCAACTCGCCGTACGAGCAAGTTGGTTGGTCCGTTCCGTCCAACTCGCCCGTATGGCGAGTTGGCCTTGTCTAACTCGCCATACGGGTGAGTTGGCCTTGTCTAACTCGCCATACGGGCGAGTTGGCCTTGTCTAACTCGCCATGCGGGCGAGTTGGTTGGTCCATGCTGACAAAATCGCCCGTATGGTGAGTTGGCCTTGTCCAACTCGCCATACGGTCGAGTTGGTCGGTCCAAGCTGACCAATTCGCCCATGTTGCGAGTTGGCCTTGTCCAACTTGCCATACGGGCGAGTTGGTCGATCCATGTTTCTTTCTTTCGATTTTTGTCCCGGAGACTTTCGTTAAGTCGATTTTGAGACAGCATTCGTATGGAAACACGATTTTTAGATGCTGATCTCGAGAATACCATTTTTGACCCCAACAAACGCATTCTCCCGGTAATTTTCCGACGTTGATTTCTACGTATACGATTTTGACCCCAACAGTTAGCCCCCCAGCTCGTTAGAATCGCAAGGTTCTAGCGAGCCTTTTTGGCGGGTTTGGTAAGTTAGGCGGAATCAATGTTTGAAAAGGTCCGTTGAAAGTGGTCTACTTATTCCTCTAAGAGAGGAATGCAGTAGGATTGGGGCTGTGGCTTGTGAAGGCTGCCTACGTACCCTCTTAGAGGGATCAAGCTTTTCGTAGTTCGTCCTGGATTTTAAGATTCATACGACTTTTTTTCCAGTCAGACCTTTATAGTCTAGTTATGGGTAGAGATTATCGAGCATCTCGATGTCGATGTCATTTTGTATCAGCCCCGAGACTAGCCTCGTAGGCTGTTTGCTTCGGCCAAGTGTGGCCGTTATATTTTTTGGACTGACCGTGTGTAGCTTTGAGTCCCTGCCACTTTGCGACTGCTTTTTAAATTGTGTTTCCGTTTCAAGAGAATGTTTGTATTCATATGAATGTAGAGGGAAGAACATGAGTTGTAATCTCATAGTCTAACACTGGGTGAACTGATATACTCGTGGTCTGTTTCGAGAGTTTTCCGCAGCGCGTGAACTTGCAGGTTTTCTGAAGACTTTAGAATATTAGTCAAGAAACAAGTTTTGTTAGGTTCACCTCTTCTCCGTTTTTATTTCTCATCTCCCCTTCCTCTTCTCGTGTTTGTAGCCCCTTAAGAATGGTAACAATATTGGTTCTTCCTGGCCGTGTTTAGTCTTGAACCTGTCTAGTGGTTTTTATCATAAAGTTCTCACAGTAACTCCAATCGAGACAAAACAAGGGATATTTCGATCGCTGTTCAAAGGAGATGGTTAAGATGGAGGTGAGGGCGAGGAGGATGCCCAATAGGGCGAGGAGGATGCCCAAGAGGGCGAGTAGGACGCCCAAGAGGTCGAGTAGGAGCAAGCCAAGGAGTTTAGGCGAGTCTCACTTGTTTTTGTCGTAAAATCTCAATGGAATCTTCGATTGAGATGAAACGGAGCATTTCGATCAAGATGCTAAAGAGAACAAAAAGGAGAAGCTCATCAGGGCTTGCCAACCTCGCCATGAGGCGAGTTGGAGGGATTTAATCAAACTCGCCATCGGGGCGAGTTGAACAGTGTGTGTCCAACTTGTTTTGATCTTAAAATGTCAACGGAAACTCTGATTGAGACGAAAGGAAAAGCATTTTGATCGGAACTCAAACGTGAGCCAAAAGAGTGCTTTTCTGTCAAACTCGCCCAATGGGCAAGTTGGACTGGTCAAACTCGCCCAATGGGCGAGTTGGACTGGTCAAATTCGCCCAATGGGCGAGTTGCACGGCTTGCACTGTCCAACTCTCCCGTTCGGTTGACTTTGGATGGTTTGCTGGTGCGGTCGTTTTGTAAGCGTCTTCATATTTTTTCTACGAAAGTTGTATCATAAAATGCTAACTCGTTTCACTTTTCGAACAATGTTCCATAAAGCATTGTCGAGTTTGAATTTACCGAAGCTGTTTCGGAAAATGTTATTGACCTTTAATTTTACGAAATTTATTCCGCAAAATGTCATGAGTTTAGTTTTACGAAAGCTGTTTTGTAAAATGTTGTTGAGTTTAATTTTACAAAAGTCTTCATGTAAGCATGTTTTCGAGTATAATTTACGGCAGTTGGTCCGTAAAATGTTATTGGGTTTGGCCATACGAGAGCTGTTCTCGGAACTCACGTTTTGCGGCCGTCCCGCGGATTTATTTTCTAGGTTTTAATATCAGAAACTCCAGCTTTGAGGAGCTTGATTTATTTGAATCAACTCAATCTGAAATTTTCTCGTTTTCCGCAGGATTGATCTGAGGAAGTTTTGAGTATTTTTTTTTGAAATATTCTCAGTATGCAAATATTGAGAATTCGATGATTATGTTACCCATAGAAGCGACTCTTAAGTATTTTACGAATCCTTAGGTTTTAGGAAAGTTTTAACAGTAAGGGAAACGATCTCCCTTTTTGCTTTGTCTTGTCTTCGTCAACCGTTTTTAGGTTTTGAGTGATTTTTAAGAAATCAACTTCGTTTCTCCGAAAGTTATCAGGAAGAAGTACAGCCGTGGGGGTTGCGTACCTGACTTTCTATTCTTCGTATTTCATCAACTAACCTAGGGTTTCTCCGCGACTTCGAGAGGTTGAAGCGATTTTTCTTTCTGCAAAGAACTTTACAAAAATTATTTGGATGAAGTACATCGGTGTTGCGTACCCGATTTGCTGTGATTCTTTTTTTCCGCGAGCAGCCTAGGGTTTTACTGCAACTTCTGGGAGGGGAAGTTTTATTGAAAAGTTTTTGGAAACGTCTTTTTGTCAAACCCTTACGCGCTGAGATTTCTCCAACTTGGTAATAAGAAGAACCTTATCGTTACCCTTTGTGTTTAGTGGGAGAAATCGCGAGCTCGTTTCAATACTTTTCCTATGGCGGAAGGTCGTGAATAAGTTTTTGATTTTGTTGAACACTACGGCGTTTGCGTAAGAGTTGAAAATAGGAGCATTCAGTGCTGCGAGTTTGTCTTTCAAATATCTAGACATCGTTTTGATTGGGCGTTGACGGCTTAGAGTTAGATAGATCGGTATCCCCCCTCCCTCTAGCGCCAAACTGTGGGAACCGAAATTCGCACTGTCGATTTCCATTGAAATAGGAATGCAGGGTAAACCCTAGTTTCCCAGAGGTCCCGGATATCTGCTAAACCACCCGCCAATCAGTCAAAATATGAAGTAAATACGAAAAACAAAGTAAGAATCGAAAAGAGAGAAAATAAATGTCTTATTCTGAATTTGTGTATGAGCGTTTACAACAGGATAGGAGCCTAGGCTATGAGAGCTGTCGGCGAGATCCCTAGTTCTAATAACCTAAGACTGCAAAACCCTAGTTGAGTCGTAGCTCGAATAACAAAAACGGAAAGTTGCATAAATGCTCTAAGTTCTAAGCTATGTTTGCTATGAATGGAGATTTTTGTGTGTCCGCTGCATCATCACCCTTGAAGTACTTATATACTCCTCTGGAGGAGGTTTGCTCTTTGCCCTTCTGCCCTTGGTTGAACTTATCACTTTGCGGAAATATTCCCTTTTTCCTCACAATTCATGATTTTCTTGGGAAACTTAACATCTATCCTTTGATCTTGACATTTATCCCTTTGAACTTAACATTTATCCTTTCATGCAAAATAAACGATAAACTGTCACAAAGTTTGGCTTGATTTCGGATAAAATCGGGAGTGGGCATTTAGCCGAGCTATCAGGCCGTTTTCTGACTTAGGCGTTTCTACGATTTTATCGAAATAACATTTCTAAGACGACATCTTTTGAGAGTTAGGATCTTTCGTATGAGGCGTATGACTCTAGGTGTTTAGTTAACCGTTACCGTCTCATACGATCGACCTCATCATTTCTCGAGAAAATGACTTCTTTTGGTAAGGTTCCAATGTCAATCCTGATTGAGAGGGAATAAAGATAAGTTCGATCAAGTATCAAATAAGGTATTTTAACAAGGATGAGGTGAAACTGGATTAATTTGATCCAACTTGCCGAACGAGTGATTCAGATTGCTCTTGCCGTCTAACTTTCCCGTTTGGCGAGTTGGACTTCTCCCACCCGCCATACGGGCGGGTTGGCCATTTGTGCCTAGCAACTAGCCCATACGGCGAGTTGGTCGTATCATGCCATCCAACTCACCCATATGGCGAGTTGGACAGTCCAACTCGCTGTACGGGTGAGTTGGTTGGTCCGTTCCCTCCAACTCGCCATACGGGCGAGATAGGTTATATGTGCTGACCAACTCGCCCGTATAGTGACTTGGCTATGTCCAACTCGCCATACGGGCGAGTTGGTCAGTCCATGCTGATAAACTCATTCGTATGGCGAGTTAGCCTTGTCTAACTCGCCATACAGGCAAGTTAGTCGGTCCGTGCTGACCAACTCGCCTGTATGGCGAGTTGGACTTCGCCATACGGTCAAGTTGGTCGATCCATGTTGATCAACTCGCCATACGAGCGAGTTGGTCGATCAATGCTGACCAACTCGCCCGTATGGCAAATTGGCCTTTTCCAACTCGCCATACGGGCGTGTTGGTCGATCCGTGTTTCTTTCTTTCTTTCGAGTTTTGGCCCGAAGACTTTTGTTAAGTCGATTTTGAGACTGCATTCGTATAGAAACATGATTTTTAGATGCTGATCTCGAGAATACCGTTTTTGAACCCAACAAACGCATTCTCTCAGTAGTTTTCCGACGTTGATTCTGACGTAACCGATTTTGACCTCAACAGTCTAGACTTAGCACGAGTCGACTCAAAAACAAGATACACTAAACAACTACGCGGCATAAGAGAGAGTCTCACTCAAATCTCTATGCAACCCCAAGTACACTACATGCAATGCAACTACTAAAGAATGCAACTACAAAACTAACAATGCATGCATGAAATCTAACAACCTAACAATACAATAAACGCAACCACCGGTAGATGACCATGTGTACAACAACAAGACAAGTAATGCATAATCACAACTACAACATGCAATATATGTAAACACTTGACGTGAGTGTGTTTTTATGTTTTAATAGGGTAATAATATCCTAAACAAACAGCAGTCAAATTAACCCTTGTTTCTAACACACAATACAATAATATTCTTGTCAAGAGAGATCGTGTGTAGTACTTTGGGATCGAATCCACATAGAACAATGGCACACAATAGATTTCTTATTTCTAAAGGCTATGCTAGGTACCTATATATATTGGTAGCAAGTAATTAGGTCAAGGAAATATTCCTTATTAGAAGGTATCGATGCAATATGGAAATATGCTAATAATGTAAATAAGGAAATATGCTAGTAATGTAAATATGGAAATAAGCGAGATCTAGGGTTTCAGGCAAGTGGATTATAGTAGATAGAATTTAAAGGTATTTAATCATGGAACTCGAAATCTAATGTAAAAGATACCAGCTCTCGCATGCGCGCCTAATATATTGACCAAGTCCAATGTCTCAGCTCTCGCTTGTTGACACGGAATGACCATTGATCGATGGCAATGATCATGCGTTGATCGATGGTTTCTTGAATAAAGCGTTATGACCCAATTCGATAAGTTCACTTGATTGGCTAAGTCAATTCTCATTTGTTTCTAGCAACCTAGCTCAACATAATAGACTCTGGTAGTAGACCATGCTCTCGCTTGCGCCTAACTATCCTATTATCAGGGTTTTAGTTAGCTACTCTAGAACACAAGCAATAAACATAATTCTATTAATTGATCTAATAATGACCTTAACAATAAAATTGTTTGGCTAATCCATCGGTACCATTGATAAACCCTAAACCTAGTTGATGACTACTTAGACATAGTTGAAGTAAGAATAGAAATATGAATAAAAATGCATAAATAGAATATTAAAGTTTCAAAGCACACTTGGAATACACAAGAAAATGCTAGCACACACACAAACTCTTGCCCCCTTAACTCTAGCACCCTTAACTCTAGCACCCTTAACTTTAGCACCTTTATCATGGTGTAATAAATAAAACCCTAAGTTCTAGGTCAAAACTCGTCCAAGGGTAGTCTTGTAATATTGTGTCATGTTTCTAACTTGGGCTTGAAATTCGTCTGTCTGTGAACTGGACATCGATCGATGGTAGATGTGCAACATCGATCAATCTTGGTCATGTAACATCGGTCGGCGCCAATGTTTTGTCGTCGATCGATGGTATTCTCGTACTTCGACTCTCTCAATGATCAGCTACGGATTATTCTCCTCTAAATGCTCCAAAAGCTCCAAGTATCTCCATATATTTCCAAAACGTACCTGGACTTGTAAAGACCTCAAAACATAGACTAGACACACATAACATACCCTAAATAGATCCTATAAAATGGTCTAAAACTGGTAATAAATTGGCTATATCAACACTCAAGTATGGGGACTACCAACTCCCATACACACACACACAAACCGGAAAGGTGGTTCAAGCTCATGAACCATCACGGCTAAAGCTCTCCAACCTGCACACACACAAGGTTAGCACACACAAGAAACAAAAAAACTCATGGAAGCCACCTAGGTCTTCATAAGCCGCACAACACCTCCGAAAGCAAAAGACCTAAGGGTTACACCAAAACTGATCAAAAAGAGGCTAAAGGCTAAGAGGGAAAAGGAAACCTAGAAAAGAAAATCTAAAACCTTACCACCTCTCCTAGCACAGCACTACAGATCCTAGACTAAGGATCAACACATGGAAAGGCCTCCTACATTCACCTCACTCACTTAGAAAATTTTATCGGTTTTGGTCACTTTTTCTCTCAAGAACAAACCACAAGCTCGGCTGAGAGAGAAAGCACAAGGGGATTCTGGACTTCTAAAATGAATCCTAAGGGTCCTATTTATAGCCAACAGTGGGGTGGGAACACTTGACATGTGTACTTACACTTTTCACCAAAAACCTCTTCAAATGCATGCATGCAAGTAAGTACACTGAATCAACTACTTTTCGTTCCATCTCTAGAAGATAAACCACCTTTCCAACAAAGTTAAGTTTTCCCAAATTCTGCACTAAACTTGATCTCCAAGTGTGGTTTCCACCTCATCACTTTTTTCTTGCTCCAAAGTGGCCTTTAAGCTCAACACATATGAATCCTATTCCTTAGGCTTGTATCCCCTACTAATTTATACCAAAAGGTTTATTAGAAGAGCCACTGCATGGTCATTTTCGTGCCTGACATGTTTCCATAAGCTTTCTTCCTTCTTAACAATACCACCAAAATGGCCCATTTTGACTCCTTTACGTCTTCAATCTTCAAGTCTGCTTTCCTTGTTCTCCATCCCAATCAAATACTTCCTTTGGGTTCTAAATGAAGCTTATATGTTGTGGGTTTTATGTAGAAATCTTTATTTCAGCCCATAGCTTCCATTAACAAATGTAGCCCATTTTGGGAACAAATGGTATCTTCATGTCTTCTTGCTCTCTAGATGTCTTTTGCCCTGATTTCTTCACCATGTAATACCTTGATTTATTCCAAACCATGTCCAGGATTGAAGAAGTTTTTCCCCTCCACGTGGTATGCTTATATTGGTTGATCGGATGGGTTGTATGGACCAATGTTGTTCATTCTCTCTCCCTTGACTTTGGTTGACTTTAACTTTTGAGTTCACCATCTCCAAAAGTTGTGGAAATATATAAATGAACTCATTTCCCATGTTTGCACAACTCATTTTGGCTTCCATTGTCCTTAGCTATGTCATTTCGACCATATTGGCCAAAACTGCCTTCCTCTTGACCATCTTCACTTTGGCTCGTTCCAACTTCATTCTGACTCGACAAAAAGTCTTATTTTAACCCATATTGATGATTGAGATCAAGGCTTACTTCATTTTCATACTTTTAAATTTCACCTTGCTCGACCTTGGCCGTTTTGAAGCTTCGGTTTTGTCTCCTCGACCAACTCTTGTTTCTACTTGACCATTCTTCAAAATTCTTTGATCCTCCTGTTGCATATGAGGCTGATCAAGCAGGGCTGGAAGGTGGAACGACGGAGATGGCTACGGCACGGATAACGCTGGTCATTGGATAATCCGCAACAAAGTGTCTACGAGTTTCACACGAGCTGCTGATCAAATAAGCACTCAAGTCCGGCTGACTCCTAATCCTGGTGCATTCCTGAGTATGATTGTCACTTGCTCCACACACATTACATTCCTTCCTGGTTTGAATGTCGCGAGAGTCGTTAACATTTGATGCTGGTCCTCCATTGGTAACTCCTTTTTCCATTTGTCCTCCTAGAGCTCACTTATTGTGGCCATCCCATCCTGAGTATCCTCCATCATCTGAACTTCCCTTCTGGTTTCTTGCTGAACTTCCATGTCCACTTCACCAGAAACTGCAACACAAGATAAGGGTATGGTCCTAAATTCGCAAAACTTATATAACATACTTAGTCATAAGCAGAGGACGTGCCAGTTCCCTAGTGATGTTGTTTGCGACTCCTTTTGACTCGATAAAACATTTGAAAACTTGCAAACAAAAGCATGGAATCTCAACCATGCTCTGATACCACCATTTGTAACACCCCCTGACCGTCCTAGGCCGGGCTAACCCGGAACAACCCGGAAGCGTTATAGTTTGGCGAGTACCACAGTCAGTCCATTCAAAACTTCGAAACAAATCCGAAGTCTCGACCAGTCCGACTACAATACCGCCCCTCTCGACCTCGGCCTAAGGCTTGCCAACCCGTACCTTGGTCGAGAGTTGTGTTAAGTTCCTACAAAACTATATATCAGCGTTCTACGGGGATTTTATTAAACAAACGTACTTTTATTTATTTTACAAATTCGGGAACTCGACTAAGTCCTCAAAATACAAAAAAGAAAAGAAAATATCAAGTCAAGCGGGTACCCATGAAAAACAAAACAAGTGAAAACATAAGCATCTGCTCCTTGCAAACAACACCGGCAAACTTCGCTGGCCTCGTCCTCTGCACGCCGCAAACACCCGACCCTCTAAGGTTACCTGCATAGTAGAAGAGGGCATGAGTAATTGAAAATTACTCAATGAGTTCCCTAAACTAAACAACAATTCCCCCTTCAGCCCATGCTCAAACAGAAAACAAAGATTCACAAATATATATGCATGAAAACAAAAGAATAAACATGCAACTACTAATGCAACAATCTAGACATGAAATGCAAGGCAATAAACTAAACATGAAATGCAATGAAATAAACTAAACATGAAAAGCGTGCAATGACTCTACTACCCCAATCTCACCCCGAGACTTAACGACACACAAAGAAAATCTAGACTTAATCCTAGACTCAAAGACACAAAAACAAAACACATAAAGGAAGGGGCCACATGCCACACACCCCGGGATTCCTTCACACCACGGGGCCCTAACCCTCCACCCTGAACACTCCCGACCACAAACAACAAAGTCACATGGTCGAAAAACATCACTCCGGGAATTAGGCTTCTCCCAATCTAACCCTGGCCGCATCGTCATGCAGCGCTTGTCCATGGGTGCGACCCACTTCACGTGACGAGCCGTGGAAAGTAGGTAACTCCACCACTGGAGAATTGCCTTCTACCAATCTAGGGTCCACATCATCGGAGAATTGGGCTTCTCCCAATCTAACCCCGAGATAGCCATGCATTCTAGTCTAGGAACAACACAAGACTAACCAGCATGAGGGAGCTCCGCCTCTAACCTCCATGCAATGCGCACCTAGACTAGATGCACAACACACACACACACACACACATGCTCGCACTATTCTAGACCCGTAGCACAAACTATAACCAGCATGACGAAGATCCACCTATAAACTCAATGCAATGCTTGGTCTAGACTTAGCACGAGACGACTCAAAAATAAGACACACAAAAAAACTACCGGGCATAAGAGAGAGTCTCAAAAAATCTCTATGCAACCCCAACTACACTACATGCAATGCAACTACAAAACTAACATTGCATGCATGAAATCTAACAACCTAACAATACAAAACACGTCATCACCCCTAGATACCATGTCTACAACAACAAGACAAGCAATGCATAATCACAACAATAACATGCAATATATGTAAACACTCAAGTATGGGGACTAACAACTCCCATAAACACACACAAACCAAAAAGGTGGTTCAAGCTCATGAACCATCAAGGGTAAAGCTCTCCAACCTGCACACACACACGGTTAGCAAAAACAAAGACACAAACACACTCAGGGAAACCCACCTAGGTCTTCACAAGCCGCACAACACCTCCAAAAGCAAAAGACTTAAGGGTTACACCAAAACCAATCAAAAAGAGGCTAAAAGCTAAGAGGGAAAATGAAACCTATAAACGCAAATATAAAACCTTAACACATCTCCTAGCACAGAACAACAGATCCTAGACTAAGGATCAACACACGGAAAGGCTTCCTACACTCACCTCACTCACTTAGGAAATTTTATGGGTTTTTGTCACTTTCTCTCTCAAGAACAAACCACAAGATAGAATGAGAGAGAAAGCACAAGGGGGTTTTGGACTTCTAAAATGAATCCTAAGGGTCCTATTTATACCCAAATAGTGGGGTGGGAACACTTGACATGTGTACTTACACTTGTCACCAAAAACCTCTCCAAATGCATTCATGCAAGTAAGCACACTGAAGCAACTCCTTTTCGTGCCATCTTCTAGAATATAAACCAACATTCCATGAAAGTTAAGTGTTCGAAAATTAAGAACGAAAGTTGAACTCCAAGTGTGGTTTCCACCTCATAAATGTTTTGCTCCAAAGTGACCTTTAAGCTCAACACATATGAATCCTACTCCTTAGGTTTGTCTCTCCTGCTCATGTATACCATAAAGTGTATTAAAAGAGCCACTGCATGGTCGTTTTCGTGCCTGACATGTTTCCATAAGCTTTATTTCTTCTTAACCAAACCACCAAAATGGTCCATTTTGACTCCTTTGGGTCTTCAATCTTCAAGTCTGCTTCCCGTGTGCTCCAGCCCAATCCAATACTTCCCTTGGGTCCTAAATGAGGCTTAGATATCATGGGTTTTATGTAGAAATCTTTAGTTCAGCCCATAGTTTCCATTACCAATTGTAGCCTATTTTGGGAACAAATGGTATCGTCATGTCTTCTTGCTCTCTAGATGTCTTGTGTCCCTGATTTCTTCACCAGAAAATACCTTGATTTATTCCGCACCATTTCCAGGATTGAAGGAATTTGGTCCCCTCCACGTGGAATGCTCTCATTTGTTGACTGGATGGGTTGTATGAACCAATGGGGTTCATTCCCATTTTTTCACAACTCATTTTGGCTTCCATTGTCCTTAGCTAGGTCATTTCGACCATATCGGCCAAAACTGCCGTCATCTGGACCAGCTTCACTTTGGCTCGTTCCAACTTCATTCTGACTAGACCAAAAGTCTTAGTTTAAACCATAATGATTATTGACATCAAGGCTTAGTTGATTTGCATACTTTGAAATTTCACCATGCTCGACCTTGGCCATTTCGAAGCTTTGGTTCTGTCTCCTCGACCAACTCTTGTTTCTACTTGTCCATTCTTCAAAATGCTTCGACTGAACCTCTATTCATCTTTTCTTGTAGCTCTCCGTTCAAGTATGGCTTGATATGAGTCCGTTGACGTCTGTTGACGTGATACCCTAGACCAGGGGTAACATAGTTCCGATGATCACGTTGTAGATAGCGGGGAAATCGACGACCATGAAATCAATGATTTTTGTTACTTATTTTTTCATGACCGGGAGATTAATCGATCCGAGAGTCATTTCGGTTATGCCAGAGAAACCTGTTAATGGTTTTGGCGTTGGCACGACCTCTTTCAGTTTGATGTTCATCCTCCTGAGTGTATCACGAAAGATGATGTTAGTTGTGCTTCCCTTATCGACAAGGACTCTAGAGACCTCGAGATCTTTGATTATGTGATCGATGACAAGTGGGTCGCAGTGGGGTTGATCGATTCCGCCGGCTTCTTCTTCATCGAAGGTGATGGCGTTATTTTTTCCGTCCAAGGGTGGGGACCAGGTCGGCCAATTTTTGTTTGCTTCAGCTTTTCGCTGAGAAGCCTTGATTGTTGAGACTATGTTGCCGCAGATATGTGATCCACGGCCACCTCGTCGCTGATCCCGCTGACTCTAGCCATAACAATCTTGAACCGGTTGACAAAGTATCGGAGTGATTCTTCTTCCTTTTGAGATAAGATCCATAGGTCGACGTCGTAAGTTTCTCGGTTGATAAACATCGAGTACTTCTTGAGAAATTCCAAAGTGAGTTGGTGAAAGCTTCTGATAGAGTTTCGCCTAAGGCGAGAGAACCATTCGAGAGCGGCACCCTCATTTTCAACAAAGAGGCGGCATTAGCCCGCGTCTCTTTCACTGTCTCTAAATTTTGCCCTTCCCATCGTGATATGAAAGGCATGTAAGTGTCCTTTGGGATCAGTTGAACCGTTTTACGTTGGCACGTTGATCTTTCCAGGGTCCGATACTCTAGTGTTTACGATACAAGACGTGAAGGGAGTTTTACAAGCTTCCTCGAGCAGCTGGTGTATCTCTGGTGCGGAGCTAGTCACGTGTTGAATCTGAGCTTTCACCGCTTTTACTTCCGTGACCTTTTTCATGAGATCATTCCGAAGATTGCCGATTTTGGAATCGTTGTCAGCAGTTTTTCGAGTCTGTCCGTGTTTGCTGTGAGTTTTCCAAGTGTACTCTTCAGCCAGCTTCTCCTGCTCTACCTAAAAGAGTTTTTCTTCCTCTTCAGGCATAGGTTTGTCAAGCAGGTCTTCCTGAGCCGTTTCGCTCCATGTCCTTCGTGGGTGCACGTCCGCATCTTGGTCCGAAGGCTCGGACTGACTGCTAGAGTCCATGTTGACTCGCTCGATTTCCCCTTCTTCCTTGTCCTCTTCGGATGGTGGAAGATTTCTCGGGTTTTTCCATGCCGGTTCAGGAGTGATTTTTCCAGGTTTTGTCCCGACAGCTTCTCCCACGCGTTCCGAGATCAGTCCAAAGGAGATGTGAATTCGAGTCTTCGTCCCCAGATCCTAGTGGATCCACGAGGAAGGGAAGCTCGGGTTCTCGCAGTTAGGGTTAAGACCTGCTTAGCGAGAGATCCCATGATCTTATCTTTCTCTTCCGCCCTTTCTTCGTAGGCGGAGATCAGTTTCTTCATCTCCTCGACTGACGAGGTGTTGGTCTCAGCGTTAACCGCGGGAGTGTTGATCGCAGGAGTGTTGTCAACGTTTTCGCGGCTTACGTCGTCTCGAGGTTTTTTGTTATTGAGATTGTTAGCTGACATGTTTGATTGGGAGTTCTGTGGTTGCGAGAAAGATTGATCTGTATGTCCCCCTCCTTCTAGCGCCAAACTGAGGGAACCAAAATTCACACCTTCGATTTCCGTAAACTTAGAAAGTAAAGAAACACTAAATTTCCTAGGAGATCCCAAACAATCTGCTTTAAACAAAACGCCACACAACAAACCAATTTAAGAAAAGATTGAAGATAAAAATATGATAAGAAAATTCCGAATGAAAGAGAGCAAAGAGGTTCTTATTCCGTAATTGCGTAAGAGCTTTCGTAGAAGAAGGTAACGAGCCTTGGCTCCAACAGCTGTGGGCTTGATCCTTAGTTCTAGTAACCTGACTATAAAAAACCTAATCAAACGCAGCTCGATCACAAAACGAAAGTAATTTCCTATTTCTATAAGTTTGCTGTGACTGCTAAAAAAAAGTCCTCTCTTTGTCTCTTGTGTTTCTCTTATATACTCCTTTTCAAGGTGGTTTGGTGTTTCCCTTCTTCACACGGCCGAGTTTATCACGTCGAGAATATTACCTTTTTTATTTTGATCTTCGTCATTATCTTAAAACTTGACATTTATCTTTTGATTCCTCGAGATTCATCTTCTTCTGCAAGTAAAGATACACCGTCATAACATTACCGCGCCTGATTTCGTATGAAATCTCAAGTGGGTCTTTAGCCGCGTTCTGGGCCTCTTTGGACCGCGTCTCGAGTTAAACGTTCTTACGATTTCTTCGAAGGAGTGTTTAATGATACGACATCACTTTAGCTAGGAAGTTCACACTACTCGTATAGTTTAGACAATTGTGGTGTTGAGTTAACCATTACCATATATACGATAACCATGAACTTCATCCAAGAAAATGAGTCTTCGCGGTTTTTATCGCAAAGTTCCAACAATAACTCTGATCGAGATAAAATGGAAAGCATTTAGATCGCTACTCGAACAAGAATACAAAAAGAAGAGACACAGCTCGCCTTATACCGACCCAGACTCAGAGAGGTAATGTCGCCATATGACGCCCAGACTTGGAGAAGTCAGGTCACAATAAGACGACCAGGACTGGTCGAGGTTATGTCGCCATATGTGCGAACCATACTGGTCAAAGTCTGGTCGCCATATGGCGACCCGGACTCTGAGAAGTCAGGTCGCGTTATGGTGACCCAGACTGGGTGATGTTAGGTCGCCATATGGCGACCCTGACTTAGCGAGACCAAGTCGACATATGGCAACCTGGAGTTTGTGGAGTCAGGTCTCCATATGGCAACCCGGACTGTGTGGAGTCAGGTCACCATATGGCAACCCGGACTTGGCGAGCCCAGGTCGCCATATGGTGACCCGGACTTGGCGAACCCTGGTCGCCATGGCGACCCGGACTATGCGGAGTCTGGTTGCCATATGGCAACCCTGATTATGTGAAGTCAGGTCGCCATATGGCGACCCGGACTTGGCGAGCCCAGGTCGCCATATGGCGACCCGGACTGTGTGGGTCTAGGTCGTCGTATCGTGACCCGTGCTTTGTGTGTACAGGTTGCCATATGGCAATCCGGGTTCTGTGTGTGCGGGTCGCCATATGGCGACCCGTGCTTCCCGAGCTGATGAGGACATTCAAGCTGACACGGAACCAGACCTAACCGAACCTGACATCGAAGACATGATCACCAAGATGTCCCAACCAAAAGCTGTCCAAGAAGTGTCCATGCCTATTGTATTCAAGGGACCTATGACTAGACAAAGAGCTAAGATACTTCAACATATGTTTAATGAAAGCATGATGCTTGCCTTTTATCAATTTCAGGATAATCCAACTAAGGTCAAGCCAACTGATGAACAAGCTGATCAAGAGCCAAGCATCAAGAATGATGGAGAAACCGAGAAGACTAAGACCCCAAGTGAAGACCTTCGGCCATTCTTTCCGGATCAAACCCACAACATATGTTTAATGAAAGCATATGATACTTCAACATATGCTTAATGAAGGCATATGATATTTCGGCTAAGATACTTCAACATATGTTTAATGAAAGCATGATGCTTGCCTTTTATCAATTTCAGGATAATCCAACTAAGGTCAAGCCAACTGATGAACAAGCTGATCAAGAGCCAAGCATCAAGAATGATGGAGAAACCGAGAAGACTAAGACCCCAAGTGAAGACCTTCGGCCATTCTTTCCGGATCAAACCCACAACAACTTTCTGATCATCAGAATTGAAGATCAGAACGTCTAACATGCATTATGTACCAATCAAACCGACCCAAAGGTAAGAAGGTAAGCATTTAAATCTACATTTCTAACGCTTTGATTCTTTTGCAGCTTTGGTCCTTTTGTTTTTCTTTCAATTGAATTTTATTCCCAATATTTTTTAGTTCGCTTGCACGCATATTACGGTTTTCTTTTATTTCAGAATTTTGTATTATTTGTTTCAAAGACCCTCGAAGGCACCACGGTAATGGATGTCTATATAAGTCCTCTATAAACTGTTTATACTTTTTTTCACGCATGACATAAAATTTAATTTTCCTAGTGAAAACCCTAAGAGCTGTAGCAAGAACTCACCTCCCTTCTCTTACCACGAGTCTTCCATCCCTCGTGTGGTACACTTTGTTCCATTCAAGTTACATGTTATTAGGATCCTTTTGGCCGATTAGACCCTACATCTTTAAGTTTTTTGTGGTCTACTTTGATGACATTTTGATTGATAGTACTACTTTATTTCAACATGTGAAACACGTTGAGAAAGTACTAAAGACACTTCGGCAAGAAGGACTTTATGCTAACCTCAAGAAGTGCACATTCTGCACTGATAAACTTGTTTTCCTAGGCTTGGTTTTGAGTTCACAGGGACGATAGGAGGATGAGGAGATGGTTAAAGCCATCCATGACTGGTCGGAACCAACCAACATTAGCCAAGTCTAGAGTTTCCATGGTGTAGCAAGCTTCTACAGGCGGTTTGTTAAAGACTTCAGAAGTATAGCTGCACGTCTCACTGCTGTGGTGAAGAAGAGTATTGGGTTAACATGGGAGAAGGCACAACAGGACGCCTTCCAAACATTGAAGGACCGTCTTACCCATGCACCAGTTCTAGTCCTTCCTGATTTCTGCAAGACCTGTGAAGTAGAGTGTGATGCATCTGGAATTGGGATTGGGGCCGTGTTGACTCAAGTAGGAAAACCAGTGGCCTATTTCAGTGAGAAGTTAAGCGGTGCTGCACTAAACTACGCAACGTATGACAAGGAGTTATATGCACCAGTGAGGGCATTGGAGACATGACACCACTACTTGCTGTCCAAGGAATTTGTAGTCCATACCGACCATGAGATATTGAAACACCTAAGGGGTCAGACCAACCTCAAGAAGAGACATGCTCGGTGGATGGAATTCATAGAAACCTTCCCCTACATAATCAAGTACAAGAAGGGAAAGGAAAACATTGTGGCTGATGCACTCACAAGGAGACAAGCCATGATTGCCACAATGGAAGCCAAGGTTATGGGGTTTGAATTCATTAAGGATCTATATGGTGAGGACCCGGATCTTGCTGAGATCCATTCCGGGTGTACCAATGGACCCCAAGGGAAGTTCTATTTACATGAGGGGTTCCTATTCAAGGGCATTAGGCTATGCATTCCCCAATGCTCATTGAGGGACTTAATCACCGAGAATCTCATGGAGGAGGACTCATGGGACACTTTGGAGTAGATAAGACTTTGGACGTGGTACGAGAACACTTCTATTGGCCTTATATAAAGAAGACTATTGGATCCCATTGTGCAAGATGTGTGACTTGCAAGAAGGCCAAATCCAAGGTGCAACCACATGGCCTATATATGCCCATGCCGATACCCATTGCCACTTGGAATTTATGATAGTTTTTGGTTATGCTTGAGTTCCACTTGGAACATACGATAAATCGAGTTGAACATAGAGTAGAATTCTCACGTTTATTGCATGATAGAGTCCTTACGGTTATTTATTGAACTGGACTTAGCTTAGCACGATAAGACTGAGTTAATAACCTGACTAGGACTAAGACTAGGATGCATCATGTTTCCTATTCTTGCGTGTTGATATGGTTGAGTGAAGCTTCCAGTTATCTTTAAAGATAGTTTCGCAGCAGGAGCCTGAACTATCATGGTAACGGTTTGATTGAGTTGATTGAATGTTAGATTAGTTAAAAGCCTGTGTGTTTAATTAACCTTGTTTATTGAGGTTAGTCAGCTCTTGGTAAGGGAGTGGCTAACTGGTTGATTTTTTTAGTTACATATTGTTGCTCAGTTGTTTAGATGTAAGTACTAAGGGTCTTAGGCCATATAGGCCACACTACTGGTACTATCGGTTAGTGTTGTTGAGTCGAGAGTATTTAGGATCTGGAACATTAGCCTTAGGTTAGGTTTCTGGATTGTGTTTGTGTTGAGTGTGTGTTGCAGATAGCATGTGCGTAACCCGCCCTTGCTAGGCATGTTTAGGGGTGATTACTATTTCCTCGATGTCGCACCCAGCGGGTTCAAGGGAACCCCTTATTCGCTGGATCAGGAAGACTCAGAGAGACGGGGTCATGGCCTAGGGCTGAGTGTTACACGATGGTGTATCGTCCGGCAGTGACCCGAATGACTTTGGCTGTCTCGTGGTGACCCGAATGACTGTGGGCCGCAGTCGGTTGAAAGTTCCTTCTTCTAGACTTTGTGGTAGGGATATTTCCGATGTAGAGGAGGAACACCAAGTCACCAGGGCCAAGGTTAGTGTTGAGTTAGATTGTTGTGTTTAGTAAAGGGTTATGGAACCCTCGAGTAAGTGTAACACTGATATACGGTGTTACGAGTTATAGCGGAGTCGTGGTTAGTTAATATCTTAATATTGCTGAATATGTGTGATTGATTGTCTTGCAGGTTTCTAACATTAAGACCTAATTCCGGCTCAGGTACCGGATTAGTCTTGGTTTCTGTTTGGTTAGTGTAGACCCGATGTTGGCTGTTATATTGTTTGAGCGATTGGTTATGAAGGGTGGTGGATGTTGAAAGCTTGCGGTATCATTGATTCCCCGATCATTTTCTTATCTGATTGTTGGTCGACCAGTTAACTATACTTGTAATGTCTAACTGTCTAGCACTACATGAATAATCAACTCCAACATATATATGGTTAACTAGGGGTTGATTGTGTAGCCTTAGTTTTGTTTGCATGCTATGGCTAGATTGATTATTATTTTGGGTTGTCTGGGTTATTTACTAGGTTGTGGGTAGAGGCCGCCAGCTCACTGAGTAACATTAGGTTACTCACCCAACTCCGTTTTCCTTTTTGCAGGTCACTTTAGTAAGGATGATCGGTTAGCTAGGTGCTGTACGTTAGGACCGCTGGTGTAGATTTTCATGCCTTTTGTAAACGGTATTTTGATTTTCGTTGTGTTGAATCGATTTGCCATTAGGCTGGGCCCAGTCTTGAATTATTCAATGTATGAATATTTCTTTGAATCAATAATGTATTTGTTTTTATGTGCATAATGAATGCTCTGATATTTGGCTTGTCCGGTCTAACACAATGTTTGGTCTTGCTACGGGTAGAAAAGCTTTAGACAGTGATCTAATGGAAACGCTAACTCTTGGTACATGTTTAAAAGTCTTAAGCCATGATTTAATAGGATGAGTTAGTAGATGAACTGGTCTAGGTCGCAGAGTAAGTTCTATTACTCTGACCGGAGTTTCCCTAGCCCGTCACGTAGCGCTTCCGGTCCATGGTGTTGGGTTGGACGGTCAGTCATGTTCTTGTTTGATTGTTGGCTGGCCGGTTGGCTCATCTCTAACCCTGGGTGTTGGTTGGTCAATAGGCCATGTTATTATTTGATTGTTGGCCGGTTGGTCGAACATATGTCTAGGACGGTTCGGGGGTGTGAAAGAGGGGGTCCATGTGGTCGAGGGGTGCAACCTATCGACCAAGTCATTCCCATTCGCCTACCAAGTTGTGCCAGCTCGTTGGGCATGTCCTAGCCGATCATTCAGTATAAATAGGGACCCTATCTGTCGATTTATATCATCAGTTTCCAGAGTAAAAACTCAGATAAATATCATGAGAGAGAAGAGAGAAAGAGAGAGAGAGAGAGAGAGAGAGTTCCAGCCAAAACAAGGCCGATTGTTGTGACTTTTTTCCGGCGAGTTCCATCGTTTGGGAATGAGAATTCCTATCAAGAATTAGAGGATCTAACAAGGAGAAGAATGTGGGAAACCCAGAGACTGGTTCCAAGGTATGTGATGGACCGGTGATCCATCAGTTTAGACTGACGGCCCCATCGGCCGAGTCTATGGTCCTATTGGTTCGGTGGTTACATACTTTTCTCTTTATCTATTCCATTTCATTATTATTCTTCTTCTCTTTCTGGTTTTACAAGAAGGGGTGTGATGGTTGGGTCCAAGGGTTGCGTCCCTACGCTTAATACGAACACATCCCAACCGCAAACCTAGATGATGGGTCAGTTATGCTGTCAGTCCGGATTGTCCAAGGAAAAGGGCGGTTAGGCTGAATGGTTGGAATGAACCAAAGGGTAAGAGTGCCAAGAGGAATGAGTCAGCAAAGGTCACGAGTTACCAAGGGTTGTGAGTTACTAAATGGTACGAGTAACCAAAGAGTACGAGGTACAAGGGTTTCGAGTATCAAAGGTTACGAGGACCAAAGGTTGCCATCGACCAAAGGGTGCCATTAACCAAGGGGTGCCATTGGTCAAAGGGTTCCATTGAGTAAGGGGTGCCTAATTCCTATCGGGTTCATTGGATGCGGTTCTTGCCGATCCACATGATTCAGTCCATGGCTTTATAATCAAGGCACACACACAGTTCGTTTAACCGAAACAATGTGACTCAAGGTCCGGTCGATTGTCCAATAATCTGGATGGGTTTAAGTTGTCACTCGGTTGTATGGATCCAGGCTTAGTGCTGGGTCAGGTCGATCTTGGGGCTTATGAGCCGGACTTCAAGGCTTGCCGGTTGATCCTATACCCTATCCGGATAGGCGGATTGGTCTAAGCCGACATTACAGTTATGGTCTTGTTCTATTGTTTTATTTGGGTTGTCTATCTTTTCTAGTGTCGTGTGGGGTGGTTGGTTGATCTTCATAGGATACGGTAGATAGGTTATGTTTATTCTATGATTATGATGATTGAGGTTTATTTTAGAAACCAAGCCAAGCATTGTAGAATCAACTGTTCTCTCTTCAGTTATGATTAATGCTTATATTGGTTATGGTTTCAGGAAATGAGGCTGATCGTGTTCAATCCAAGCAGCCATGAAGATTCTATCAGTGAGAGGCTGTGTGGCATGTGTTTAGATGATCTTAGGGATGAGTTGCATATCGTTTATGAGACTTGTAGTAAACTATGTATTGGATCACATATTGCTAGGTAGAACAAAGTCATTCATTCCATATTATTTTATACTATCTAATCAATTTTTTATGAACCTCATATTTCCGAATATGACTTATAAAAATAACCAAAGAAAATGAATCAAACGAGCACTGTTTTGGGAAAGTAAGCCTAAGGGTCCAGTTAGGTCGAAAGGCCAGGATCGGATTTTACAGATTCTCCATTGATATGTGAGTCCAAATAAAGCTTCTTACATCATGATTCATAATGGTTTGATTATAATCAATAAGAAACTATCAAATATCCAAACATGTTAAAGTAAAATCACTTCGGTTAACTTCTTGATCATAACTCCTATGATATTGATTAAACATCAGGGTGATTTTACATTGATTTATGATTCCAAATCAAGCTTCTTACATCGTGATTCATACTGGTTCGATTAGAATCTTGAAGAAATTTTGATTCTCCACAGATATATGATTCCAAATCAAGCTACTTACATCGTGATTCACACTATTTTGATTAGAATCAAGAAGAAATTGCTAAATCTCCAAACATGATAAAGTGGAATCACTTGGGTTGAAAGTGGGATAACTTCTTCCTCATAACTCGTATGATATTTATTCAACTTTAGGGTGATTCTCCACTGATTTTTGAGTCGAAATAAAACTTCTGGCATCATGATTCATTATGGGTTTATTAGAATCATGAAGAAATTGCCAAATCTCGAAAAAGGAAAAACAGGAAACACTTTAGTAGAAAGTGGGATAAGTTCTTCATCATAACTCCTATGATATTGATTCAACTTTAGGGTGATTCGCAACTGATTAATGAGTCCAAATTAATCTTCTTACCTCGTGAATCATTATGGTTTGATTAAAATCTTAAAGATATTGTCATATCTCTAAACAAGGGAAAATGGAATCACTTTGGTTGAAAGTGAAATAACTTCTTCATCCTAACTCCTATGATATTGATTCAACTTCAGGGTGATTCTACACTGATTTATGATTACAAATAATCTTCTTACAACGTGAGTATTTCTGGTTTGATTAGAATCTTGAAGAAATTGCCGTATCTCCAAGCAGGGCAAACTGGAAATACTTTGGCTGAAAGTGGGGTAACTTCTTCATCACAACGCCTATGATATTTATTCAAATTCAGAGTTATTATCCACTGATTTATTGGTACAAATAAATCTTCATACATCGTTATTTATTCTTGTTTGATTTGAATCTTGAAGAAATTGCCAAATCTCTAAACAGGGTAAATTGAAATCATTTCGGTTGAACGTGGATAACTTCTTCATCATAACTCGTATAATATTGATTCGACTTCATTGTGACTATCCACTGATTAATGAGTCAAAATCAAGATTCTTACATCTTGGTTAATTCTGGTTTGATTAGAATATTGAAGAAATTGCCCAATCTCAAAACATGGAAAACTGTAATCACTTTGGTTGAAAGCGGGACACTTTCTTCATCATAACTCCTATGATATTGATTCATCATCAGGGTTATTCTCCACTGATTTATGAGCCAAATAAATCTTCTTACATCATTATTATTATGTTTTGATAAGAATCTTAAAGAAATTGTCATATCTGTAAACAAGGTAAACTGGAATGATTGTGGTTGAAAGTGGATAAGTTTCTCATCATAAATCCTACGATATTGATTCAAATTCAGGGTGATTCTCCACTGATTTATGAGTCCAAATCAATCTTATTACATCATGATTCATTAATTTTTTATTGGTATCTTGAAGAAATTGTCATATCTCGAAAGAGGGTAAAATGGAATCAATTAGTTGAAAGTGAGATAACTTCTTCATCATAACTCCTATGATATTTATGACTCTAAATCAATTTTCTTATATCGTGATTCATTCTGTTTTAATTAGAATCAAGAGGAAATTGCCAAATCTCTAAACAGGGTAAACTCGAATCACTTAAGTTGAAAGGGGGATAACTTCTTCATCATAATGCCTATCATATTGATTCAAATTCAGTGTGATTCACCACTGGTTTATGAGACTAAATTAATCTTACTAAATCGTGATTCATTATGTTTTGATAAGAATCTTGAAGAAATTTTCATATCTCTAAACAAGGTAAATTGGAATCACTTTGGTTGAAAGTGGGATAACATCTTCATCGTAACTCTGATGATATTGATTCAACCTCACGGTGATTCTCCACTGATCTATAAGTACAATTTAAGCCTCTAAAATCTCGATCCATTGTGGTTTGTATAGAATCTTGAAAAATCTGAAATCTCCAAATAGGGTAAACTGGAATAACTTTGGGTGAAAGTGGGATAACGTTTTCACCATAACTCCTATGATATAGTTTAAACTTCAGGGTGATTCTAAACAGATTTATGAGTCCAAATCAAGCTTCTTACAGCGTATTAATTATGGTTTGATTAGAATTAAGAAGAAATTGCCCAATCTCAAAACATGGAAAACTGTAATCACTTTGGTTGAAAGCGGGACACCTTCTTCATCATCACTCCTATGATATTGATTCAACATTAGGGTTATTCTCCACTGATTTATGAGTCAAAATCAATTTTTTTACAATGTGATTAATTCTTCTTTAATTATAATCAGTAAAAAAATTCCAATCTCCAAAGAGGGTAAACTGAAATCACTTCGCTTGAAAGTGAGATAACTTCTTCATCATAACTCCTATGATATTGATTCAACTTCAGGGTTATTTCACACTGATTTATGAGTCAAAATAATCTTCTTACATCGCCGTTTATTCTTGTTTTATTAGAAACTTGAAGAAATTTCCTAATCTCTAAACATGGTAAACTAGAATCATTTCGGTTGAACGTGGATAACGTCTTTATCATAACTCCAATGATATTTATTCGACTTCATTGTGAATCTCCACAGATTTATGAGTCGAAATCAAGCTTCTTACATCTTGATTCATTTTGGTTTGATTAGAATATTGAAGAAATTTCCATATCTCCAAACAGGGTAAACTGGAATAACTTCAACTGAAAGTAAGATAAGTTCTTCATCATAACTTCTATGATATTGAATAAACCCCAAGGTTATTCCCCACTGATTTATGACTCCAAATAAATCTTCCTACGTCATTATTCATTCTGTTTTCATTAGAATCTTGAAGAAATTTCCATATCTCTAAACAAGGTAAAATGGAAGCATTTCGGTTGAAAGTGGATAAGTTCTTCATAATAACTCCTATGATATTGATTCAAATTCAGGGTGATTATGCACTAATTTATGATTCCAAATCAATCTTCTTACATCGTAATTCATTATGGTTTGGTTAGAATCTTGAAGAATTGCCATATCTCTAAACAAGGTAAACTGGAATAACTTCTGTTGAAAGTGGGATAAATTATTCATCATAACTCCTATGATATTGATTAAATTCAGGGTGAATCTGCAGTAATTTATGAATCCAAGTCAATCTTCTTACATCTTGATTTATTCTTTTTTGGTTAGAATCAAGAAGAAATTACCAAATCTCCAAACATGGGAAACTGGAATCGATTCGGTTGAAAGTGGGATAACTTCTTCATCCTATGATATTGATTCAACTTCAGGGTTATTCTCCATTGATTTATGACTCAAAATCAATCTTCTTATATCGTGATTCATTCTGGTTTGATTAGAATGCTGAAGAAATTTTCATATCTCTAAAAAAGGTAAATTGGAATCACGTTGGTTGAAAGTGGGATAACATCTTCATCAAAACTCCTATTATATTGATTCAACTTCATGGTAATTCTCCACTGATTTATGAGTCTAAATCAAGCTTCTTACATCGTGATTCAGTCTAGTACGAATATAATTTTAAAGAAATTGCCAAATCTCTAAACAGAGTAAATTGGAATCACTTCGGTTGAAAGTGGGATAACTTCTCAATCCTAAGTCCTATGATATTGATTCAACTTCAGGGTGATTCTACACTAATTTATGAGTCCAATTCAAGCTTCTTACATCGTGAATCTTTCTGGTTTGATTAGATACTTGAAGAAATTTCCATATCTCCAAACAGGGTAAACTGTAAACACTTTGGTGTTGGGGTCAAAAACATTTACGACGAAATCAATGCCTAAAACTTCCCGGAGAATGTCTTCTTTAAGAAAAAGGATTTAATATTTAAAAAAAAAAGAAGAATGGGAAAAGCAAAATAGAGTTTCGTATGAATTTTGAAAAGGATTCATACGGTACATCCTCGAAAAAGATTGCTCTAGGCCTCGGACAAACGGATCCTGAGCATCGTAACAACAAACCGACTATAAGGCTCGATCGTCCAACTCGCCCGTTCGGCGAGTTGTACCAAGCTATCCATCCAACTCGCCCGTTCGGCGAGTTTGATTGATCAATCCATTTTCATCTTGTCCTCATAGCTTCCTCCCTCGAGACCGGGTGTAACTTTCTCTGGTTTCATCTCGTTCGGAGTTACAATTGGAACTTTACGAATTAAAAGTCGTAAGAACTTGTTTTCTCGTACGAGGTTCGAATTAATCGTATAAAACAACAACAATTAACTAAATACCTAAAGCTGTCTCCACTATACGAGAAATTTAGACTTTCTTCGGAATCAACATCATCTCGGGAGCGCCCTTTTGACAAATTGTAAAAACGCTTAAGTCGAAAAACAGCCCGAGAGGGTCTAAAATGCGGCTAAAAGTCCAATCACGAGTTTATAAAAAATCGATACCAATCCCTATGACGGTCTGTCTTTTATACTGCGGGAAAGATAAATGTCAAGTTCGGAAGGTAAATGTGAAGTTTCCAAAAAAAACATGAAGATCAAATGAAAATGGAATATTCCCAGAAAGCGATAGACTCAATCGAGGGCATAAATGGAAAGAGCAATCCCCCCTAGAGGGAGTATATAAGGATGTCAAGGTTGAAGGTGCAAGGAAACACAAAAAATTTTACTCAGAGCAAACATAGCACTTAGGGCATTTTAGGCATATTTTCGTTTTTCTATTATTGAGCTGCGACTCAACTAGGTTAGTCAAGTCATACAAGGTTAGAACTTGGAATTCGCCGATGGCTCTTACTGCTTAGGATTTACCTGTTGCAATGCTCATACCACAGATTCCGAATAGGATTTTATTTGCTCTCTTTTTGTTTTATTGATTTGTAATGATTTTATTTGCTCTCATTGTTTGATTTCTTGGCGTGTGGTTTAGAAGATATCCGGGACTTCTGGGAAAGTTAGGTTTACTTAGCTTTCCTATTTTCATCCAAAATCGACAATGCGGATTCCGGTGCCCACAGTGTGGCGCTAGAAGGAGGGGGGGGGGGGGGTACAGATCAATCTTACTATAAGCCACCATCGTTCAATCAAACATGTCAACTCACTATCTCCAAAACCGACAAACTGGCGATGACAACGTCGTCGATGATAACGTTGAAAACACTCCATCAACGAACATCAGTGTGGTTAACCCCAAAGGAAACACCGCAGCATTCGAGGAGGTTAAGAAAAGTTCTTGACTTACGAAAAAAAGTCGGCAGAACAAGGCAAGGTCATGAGTTCTCTTGCTAAAGAGGTTGAAACCGTAACAGCAAGAAACAGGGCCGTTCTTCGGTGAGGAGCAACCAGGATCTGCGGAAGAAGACTCGATTTTGCAACTCCCTTGGACCAATCCAGGATCGCACAGAGAAAGCCGTCTAGACAAAATCCCGATGAAACTACTCTTGTGGCAGCATGGAAATATCCAGTAGATCTTCCCCTTACTGAGGAAGAAAAAGAAGGTGAAAGGGAGCGCGTCGAGGTGGATTGGCAGAAGTCAGTCCGGACCCACAGACGAAGATGCGGACGTGCATCCACGTCGTACAATGTGCCGCGTGGCTCTTGAAGAATCCCAGTTCAAAAATCCTATGGCTGAAGAAGAAGAAGCCATCTTCGGGGACAAACATGAATAACTGGCCGAGAATCAAACTTGGGACACTAGCGGCAAACACCAAAAATCTCGGAAATCCTCCAGCAAAGTTTCCGAGATCCGCGATCATCTCATGAAAACGGTAGCAGAGGTTAGAGGGGTAAAATCTAAAATCCATCATGCTACGAGTGCCGCACCAGAGATCGATCAACTTCTCGAAGAGGCTCGAAAAATGCCCTTTACAAATCCCATCACCGAACTCGAGATTTGGATGTTGGAAAGATTAAGGTAACGGCTTACGACGGTACAACCGACCCCAAGGCACACTTGCAGGCTTTCCGAATGGCGATGGCAAGAGCCAAGTTCAGAGAAAGCGAAAGAGACGCCTGCGAATGCCGTCTCTTCGTCAAAAATCTCCGAGGGGCAGCGCTCAAATGGTTCTCTTGCCTATGGAGAAATTCAGTCGGAAGCTTCCGCCAAAACGCTTTGAAGTTTCTGAAGCAGTACTCTATGTTCATAGATCGAGAAACCTACGATGTTGGCCTCTAGAGCCTATCCCAGGGAGAGGATGAATCTCTCCACGACTTCATTAAACGGTTCAAGACCGTTATGGGAAAAGTCAGTGGAATTGGCGACAAAGTGGGCATAGACGCACTCCGAATGACGCTCTAGTACAAGTCAAAGTTTAGGAAGTGGATAACTCAGGAGAAGCCGCGTACGGTCCAGGACGCGCTTCACAAGGCCACGTAGTACATAATCATCAAAGAGGAGATGAAGGTCTTATCGCTAAAGCATAAAAAAACCAAGACCTCTTCAAAGCCAAGGTCGGATCAGAAGTGAATAAAGAAAAACCCTTGCAACGACAAGAACGTTCATTGGGAGGAAGAAGAAACACAGGAAGCACATAACAACCCCCTCTACTCCGGATAGGAGCAAGGCCGGACGATGGGAAACACATGGACCCGGAATCCGAAGTACGACGACAATGTCTTCTGTGACTTCCATCAAGCCCGCGGCCACTCAACAATTAACTGCTAAGTTCTTGGGGCCAGATTGGCCGCAAAACTGATCTCGGGAGAACTTTCAGAAGTTTCCAGTGTGAAAGACCTTGTCCGCGATTCAGACCGCCCTCCAAAAAACGATAAGGCCCCTAAAACAGAGAACACTTCCCGGGGAAACCAATCAGGAGAAAAGCGCGTATGAAGGCAGGACGAGATGGGTAATGGCAATAACCGTCGCAGAGTTAAGATGATCATCAGGAGATCGCAATACTGCGAGGACACCATCTCAGCCATCACGGCCTAACAGCATAAGGCTGAGACGAGCGCAAATTTTTCCAACTGGTTTGCACCCCGGGACAACCCAAAAGGAGAGATAACTTTCGAAGAAGAAGAAGCTGGCGGGATTGATCAGCCCCACTGTAATCTACTCGTCATCGATCTCGTGATAAGAGATCTCGAGGTCGCCAGAGTTCTCATCGATACAGGCAGCACGGTCAATGTCATCTTCCGCGATACTCTCAGAATGATGAACGTAGAGCTAGGAGAAATTGTACCATCGCCCAAGCCGTTGACCAATTTCTCAGGCCTGACGTCAATGACCCTTGGATCTGTCAAACTACCCGTCACAGTGAAAGAAGTCACCAAGATCGTTGACTTTGCGGATGTCAACCATCTAGACATCTACAATATCATCATAGGCACGCCTTGGTTAAACGCCATGAAGGCAGTCCCGTTGATTTATCACCTGGGCATCAAATTCCCGACTCACAACAGAATAACCGCGATCTGGGGATGCCAGAAACAGTCGAGACGTTCCTTCTTGGCTGAACATAAGCTGAGGCAAATCACGACCACCGCAATGGTGAAGCCTAAACGAGCAAAGCTAACTCAGTCACCGACCAAAAATGCTTCAGAAGAAGACAATCTAGAGTTGTCATCTCAAGCAACGCCCGAAGAACAACAAGTTCCAGAGCCAAATGCTTCGATTCAACCAGAGGAGACGAACCAGGCAGAAGACGTCAATCCTGCGACTAATACGATCGACGCAAAGACAACAGCCGAGTAAACACACTCGCACAAAAAGCAGAACTACGAGATAGCTTGATCCCCGAAAGGGGTACGTAGGCAGCTCACCAAAATAGGAGGTCAGCTATCTCCCTCTCCAAAAAGAGGGGAGTAGGTACATATACGAATACTCGTATATTCCCGCATTCTAAAATATTCCCTTTGTACTCAATATTTGTGAAATTTTTTTGGCAATAAAGACTTCATTAAAATCTTGAAAATTTTCTCTTAGCTTGAAAAACATCTTGGAAAACATCCATATGTGAGCAAAACCATCATCCTACAAACCCGAAAATGAAAACTCGCAAAAAATCGTCCTGCCTTAAAACGGATCAACTCCACACTAACTTATCTTGAAAAGAAACTTCGTCACATCAACTAAGGAATCGCCGGGATCAACAGATTCCGCTGACCATTAAAACTCCTTCACGAACATATCTCGGTCACATCATCGATTCTGACTCCCGTCCAGAACACGAGAGCTCGGTCTCACATACTCGACAAAGTTACTAGAACAAAGTATGTTTTCGAAAGAGTAAGCGAGACGTCGCCTAGATCTTTGAGAACATGCTCCTAGTCCATCCGTGACTATAAATTACGTACTCTCGTCGATTGGCCCCGCCGAGTTCAAAAGCATTTAGATCCATCCTAAGGGATAGATCCTCGTACATCCGACTAGGATAAATAGCGCGCTATAAAAGAAATCCGAAATTTTGGCCAGCACTTCCAGAAAACTTAAAAAAAATTCTCTGGAGAGATGCCCGACTCCGACCAGACAAGTAGTATAAGCCGAGAACAAATCACAGACTTTAAATTGGAACGGAGTCAGGTTAAAAACGAAACAGACAAAACGAAAGCCGATTAGTCATCGAAAAGCCTCAAACTGAAAGTAAACCTAGGTCTTACCCTAAACCCAACACACTGGTCTCTAACGTCTCAAGGCATTATATCAAAAATATACGAGATCCTGAAAGCAGGTCTCTTCGTGCGAATCTAAATGCTCTCAAAACATTGAGAACTTCTCAAACATCTCGAACGAGCAACGAATAGGAGGTTCCACAAAAATGGTAAGGAGCGAGACGACAACTCGAATCCTTCCCTCTACACTTAACAAAAATCGAAACATTCTTGAAACTATTTTTTGAAATAAAAAGCATGATTCATATAAAAGCCGATAAACGGCAGTGATTAGAAGCCAGACACGGCCAGTCCTACTACATGACACACGGCCACACTTGGACAAATAAGAACAGACAATAGAAATATATTACAAGGGAACACTTTCCCAATAAGTCAAAAAAACCCTAAGATAAATCGTCAAGATCAAAATACCCAGTCATCAACCTCCTGGTCGAGTAGTCATTCACATCCAGGGGACCGTCGGTTGATTCACTTCACCCGTCTTATCAGGGGCTCTCGTCTCGGCTTCCACCGTGTCGGGAGAAACAGGAATCAGATCCCATTGCTCTCAAATCCTCTCCTCGATATGAGGAATCGAAAAGTTCCTGTCGACATCGTTCATAGGCCCAGTTTGACTTGAATACTCGACATCAAACAAATAGTCAGAGACTTGCGTAAGATACAGGCAGCACACAGTACCATGACACTCGCGATAATCACCGAGAGCTGTATAACTCCCTTTAAGTTCTCCAAACTCGCACGAGAACCTGTAACGACGGTTCCTCCTCGTCACTTCAGCCATCTCTTGCCTATAGGCTCGACTTACCTCAGTCGCAACCGATTCTCCCATGACGACGGGAACTCTCCAATTTGTCTCTAAGACGTGCATTCTCCTTATCATCCGTCTCGGCCCTGAATTAAGGCCTGCGAGCCTCCTGGCCGCTCACATCGAGGGCGCGTTTAATCATGAGGAGGCCCTGCGAAGACTCTCGAAGTCAAGAAAGGTTCATCCTTACAAAAAAAATGTTCAATGACAAAAACTTACCCCATTGACCATCCTCAACGCCTTGGTAAACTCCGGCACCTCGCTGGACCCGCCCTCGATAGGAGGAAAGTCGAAGTCGCACAGCTCGTAAAGATCAATCTGGTCACCACCACTTGTACCCACATGACTGTTGAGATAATCTATAAGTATGATTTCAGGAGATCATTGCCCGTCGACCACATCATCGTCGACAATAACGTGTTTATCTTTGCGGGACCTCGACCTTTCCCTCCTTGTCCGAGCTTCATACAGAACAAACCCGGTAAATCTGGCTGAAACCGAGCATGGTGAAGAGCCACAGCGTGACGAACCTACGGCGGAGCGAACGTTGCCCAAAAGAATGGACCACCGCAGAGTAGGTCCCTGGCGGTGCGCAAGCACTCCGGAGTCGGAGGGAGAGGGTTAGTCTCTGCAAAACGAAAATAAACACGTAAGATGGAACATCATCAAAACCAAGACCGGCAGGTACCCGATCAGGAATACCTCTTCTGCCCCATCTAGTCCTGAAAAGGGGAATACAATTCTCCTCCATGGATGGATTGTTTATACGGACGAAGAAGAAATGTTCCTTCCAATCATGGTAGTTCGTGTCGAACTCCGTTATGATCGTCATACCTAGTCGAGGCCTCAGTTAAACTATAGCCGATATCCACCAGGGCATCAAGAAGGATTCAAGGTGATCAACTTCAAGGGTCATACCCCGTTCGTAACTCAGCACCAAAATTCCGACGATGTGCGGAAAACCGCACAGGTTGACCTGACTGATCAACAACTTGAATCGGTTCAACAGTCGCACGAAAACCTCCGGGATGGGAAACCATAAGTGACACTGCATCAAATAAGCCTCATAGCACGTGAAGTAACCTTCAGGTGGAGACCCAGCAAATTCCCCAGATCTTGGAAGAAGAAAATCTACTAACTTCGGAACTCCGCAGAAACTCTGAATAGCATCGATCCCATTAGGGTTGTGTACGTTTTTTCTTTCGAAGATTTGGATGATCGACAATCCAGGTCGTGTATGTTTTTTTCTTTCGAAGATTTGGATGATCGAAAATCTACTAACTCCGGAACTCCGCAGAAACTGTTGAACCGATATTTTGAAGGGTTGTGTACGTTTTTTCTTTCGAAGATTTGGATGATCGACAATCCAGGTCGGTTTAAAGACGATGCTAGGATTGTGAATTGGTGAGTTTCGGGTTGACTACTAGGAATATGTCGGTTTTAATAAAATTACTAGGAAGGAGTCGGTTTTAAGAAGAAGTTCACGTTCCTAGTATTTTCTTTCTTTAGGAACCGAGTTGAGTATGCATGGCGATCATTTCTTTGTTTTCTAATAGTGTAGATCGGTTTGCAAGATTTGCCTGAACAGTCACAGAACAATAGATTGAGACAGGAAAATGCCTAAGACTTAGCTCGCTAGACTATTCTCCTAGATGCTAAGTTCCTTAAAGTTTTATGGTGATCTCTGAAGTGTTTTTATTTCTAAGTACCTTCCTACGAAAATTCCAAGTCTGATTTCAAAAACTTCCAAGCCAGCCATACCTTAGTTTTCTCGAAGGTTTGGGTTAACATCTTCGCCGTTTTGATACCACATCAATTTTTATGAAGGTTCAAATTAATCGTATAGTTGAGGCGACTTGGGTGCTAAGTTAACCGTTCCTGTTTTATAAGATCAATCTGAACTAATACGAGAAAACAATTCTCTATGGTTCTTATCGTAAAGTTCCAACTGTAACTCCAATCGAGACGAAACAAGAGACGTTTCTATCGCAATTCAAAGGAGAAATCAAATATGGAACTAAGGGCAAGTAGGATGCCCAAGAGGGCGAGTAGGATACCCAAGAGGGCGAGTAGGATGCCTAAAAGTGCGAGTAGGACACCCAAGAGGTCGAGTAGGAGCAAGCCAAGGAGTTTAGGAGAGTCTTACTTGTTTTTGTCGTAAAATCTCAATGGAAACTCAGATTGATATGAAACGAAAAGCGTTTTGATCGAGATTCAAATGGGAAAACAAATGAGAAGCTCATCAGGATTTTCCCAACTCTCCATGAGGCGAGTTGGAGGGAATAAATCCAACTCGCCATGAGGGCGAGTTGGACGGTGTTCGTCCAACTTGTTTTAATCGTAAAATCTAAACGGAAACTCCGACTGAGGCAAAACAAAAAGCGTTCCGATCGGGATTCAAAGGAGAATGCAAAGGTGATCCAAAGGACTACTCGTTTGGTCCAACTCGCCGAATGGGCGAGTTGGTTGGCTTGTTCGGTCCAACTCACCCGTTCAACTTGCCGAATGGGTGAGTTGGCCGGGTCATTTCGTCCAACTCCCCGAACGAAAGATTTGGATGGCTCGTTCGGTCCAACTCACCGAATGGGCTAGTAGTCTGATCGTTCGGTCCAACTCGCCCGTTAGGCAAGTTGGACGGGCTAGTTGGAGTGGTCCGACTCGAGTTTTGATGGTATGCTGGTGCGTGTTGTTTCGTAAATATTTTCAAATATTTTCTATGAAATTTGTATCATAAAATGCTAACTCGTTTCACTTTGTGAACGATGTTCCATAAATTATTGTAAAGTTTTATTTTACGAAAGCTATTTCGGAAAATGTTGTTGAGCTTTAATTTTACGAAAGTTATTCCGCGAAATGACATGAGTTTAGTTTTGCAAAAGTTGTTTCGTAAAATGTTGTTGAGCTTAATTTTACGAAAGATGTAAGCGTGTTTCGTGTTTGGCTGTACGAGAGCCGTTCTTTTTTTGGAAAGCTCACGTTTTGTCCTCTGAAATTTTGGTTGTGATGAGTTTAATTATCGGGAGTTTATTTAATCGGAGATTTCTCGTTTCTGCAGGATTGATACGAGGGGATTTTGTGTTGTTTTTTCGAAGTAAGTTTAAGTGACAATCATCGAGAATTCACTGAATATGTCGCGTGGAATCGAAGCTTGAAATTTTACGAAATCTTAGGTTTCAGAAAACGTTTTAGCAATAAGGGATATGATCTCTCATTTTGCTTAGTTTATTTTTCGTCAGCCGTTTTAGGTTTCGAGTGATTCAATACAGATCAACTTCGTTTCTTCACAAATTGTTCGGAAGAAATACAGAAGTGGGGGCTGTGTGCCCGATTTTTTGTGCTTCCTTTCTCCGTGAGTAATATAGGGTATCTCTTCCATCTCTGGAGAGCAAGTTTTATTTTTCCGAAATTTTTTCGAAAAAGGACTTGGTTGAACCCTTATGCGCTGAGATTTTTCAAACTCGGTACTGAGACGAACTTTATGGGTTTTGATAGATTTTATCGTTTCCCTTTCTGTTTAGTGAGAGAAATCGCGAGCTTGTTTTGGTGCTCCGCCTGTGGTGAAATGTCGCGACTAGGTTTTCGATTTTCTCAAGCACAGCGGTGTTTTCATAAGCGTTGGCGATGGGATCAGTCACTGCTGGAGTTGTGTTACCAGAGTTGTTGCGAGCTGCGGTATTGTCTTTTGTATTTCCAGACATTGTTTCGATCAAGCTTTTTGTGGCCATGAGTTAGAATAATCCGACCCCCCCCCCCCCCACCTTCTAGCGCCAAACTGTGGGAACCAAAATTTACACCATCGATTTTGGTAAATTAAGGAAAGTCAAGAAACCCTAACTTTCCTTGAGGTCCCGGATTCTCTGCGAGAGCCAACGACAAGTAATCGAATAAACGCGAAAATTATGACAAGATAACAAAACGGATCTATAGAAAAAGTAGATCTTATTTAGAATCCGCGTAAGAGCGTTGCGATCATCACAAAGGATTATCGAAGCTTCGGCCGCAAGAGCTGTTAGCGAGTTACCTAGTTCTAGCAACCAAAAACCTTAAACCTAGTTGAGTCGCAGCTTGATAACAAAATATGAAAAAGATATGAGAAAAGGTTTTGATTAATTTTGTACTGAACCTTATGAAAGGCTGCCTACGTACCCCTTTCGAGGATCAAGCCAAACGTAGTTAAATTAAAAGAATGGACCAAGAGATCGAACTGTCGGAGCAAGCTCGTCTGGTAATCGAGTGCCATTCATGTAAACCGAGTTTGTCAAGAATAAAGCTTAGGGTTTCTAAGTGCAATGAGTGTAGAGTCTAAAAAAATCAGAATCGTCGCACAAAGATGGAGAAACGTCTGAGTATAAATTTGTTGTTCTAGCCACCTAAGTTCTAAGTTCATACAAGCTAACAGAGCTTCTCTAGGTCTAAATCTGCGGATCCTTCCCCTTTGCTTTAGCTCCCCTTATATATGCCTTCTGGTCGGTTGCCCTTTCCTTTTTTTGCCCCTAGGTCAAGTTTATCGTTTCACGGAAATATTCCTTTTTATCTCGATCTTCATCATTATCTTGGAAACTTGAAATTTATCTTCTCTCTTCAAGAGATCTATCTTTTTCTAAGAGTAAAGATACAGCGTCATAACATTCCTCTGCTTAATTTCGTATGAAATCGCAAATAGGTCTTTAGCCGCGTTACGTTTTCACGAGTTCTTCGAAATAATGCTTGATGATACGACATCGATTGAACGAGGAAGTTCACACTTCTCGCATAGTTTAGAGAACTTTGGTGTTAAGTTAACTGTTATCGTTTATACGATAACCTTGAACTTCATTTGGGATAACGAGTCTTCGCGATTTTTATCTAAAGTACCAAAGGTAACTCTGATCGAGACAAAACACGGGGGAGGGGGGGGGGATCCGCCGAGGTTTGATCGGAAGGCATAAGGTCCGGTCCATGTTCGGCCAAACTTGCGCGCTCGGCAAGTTGGATGTCGCGCATCCTGTGTATCCATTTCTCTTGAGTCAATTGCTCTGTAACTTTTATCGAGATTGTGTTGAGAAAGCTTTCGTACGGAAACGCAATTCCATCATTGATTTCGAGATAGCCGTTATTGACCACAATAGTTGTTTGTTTTCCCGAAAGTTTTTTGTTTGGATTGGACCATCTTATCGGAGAACTTGTCGTATAACTTCTTTCTTTTAAATTACACGAAGCTTCTGTCCTGGATTTATACTTCTTTTTTAGATAAGAAATATTTCTCGGGAGTTTTCTAGCACTGATTCTGCCGTGACCGATTTTGACCCCAATAGTTAGCCCCCCACCACGTTGGAATCGTGAGGTTCTAGGGAGTGGTTTGGCAGATTTAGTAAGTTAGGGGGAATCAATGGTTGAAAAGGTCCGTCGAAAGTGGTCTACTCATTCCTCAAAGAGCGGAATGCAGTAGGATTGGGGTTGCGCCTTGTGAAGGCTGCCTACGTACCCTTGTAGAAGGGATCAAGCCTTTAGTAGTTCGTCCCAGAGTTAAGGTTCTTACTCCCTGTTTTAGAGTGAGACCTTTATGGTTTAGCTATGTGTCGTGTAGAGATTATCGGGCATGTTTCTGCCAATGGCATTGTATATTGGACCTTTGTCAGATTTGAGACTAGCCTCGTAGGTTGTTTATTTTGGCCGAGTGTGGCCATATTTATGTTTTTGGGAGTGACAGCATGTGGCTTCGGATCCCGGCCGCTTTACGACTTTTAAATGAATAGACTAGGCTTTTGACTTGAAGAGGAGTTTAAGTAGATTCAGATTTTTGTTAAGTGTAGAGGGAAGGATACGAGTTGTCATCTCAATACCAACTCTTTTGTGGATCGTCCTATTCGTCGCTCTTTCGAGATGTTTTAGAATTTTTCTAAAGTTTCAAAATGGCTTAGATATGGACGAAGAGACATGGTTTCAGGATCTCGTATCTTTTCGATATCATGCATTAAGATGTTAGATACCTGTGTGCTAGGTTTTTGGTAAGACCTAGGTCTAATCACGGTTTTAGGGGGTGCAATGACTAGCATTGATTCTGTCGTAACCGATTTGGACCCCAACATTTCCAATTGAGGCTTCTTACATCTTGATTCATCCGGGTTTGAGTAGAATCTTCAAGAACTTGTCATTTGTCCAAACAGGGTAAGCTGGAATGAGATGAGTTGGAAGTAGGATATTTTTTTCATCATAACTCCTATAAGATTTATTGAACTTCTAAGTGATTCTCCAGTGAATTATGTTTCCAAATAAAGTTTTTTTACATATTGATTCACCATGGTTTGATTAGAATGTTTATGAACTTGCCATTTATCCAAATAGGATAAGTTGGAATCACATAAGTTGAAAGTGGGACATCTTCTCTATCATAACTCCTATGATATTTCTACAAATTTGTTGTGATTCTCCACTAATTTATGTTTCCAATTCAAGCTTTTTCAATGTTGACTCACCCTGGTTTTATTAGAATCTTGAAGAACTTGTCATTTGCCAAAACGTGATAAGCTAAAATAAAGTGAGTTAAAAGTGGGAAACCTTCTTCTTCATAACTCATAGGAGATTTATTCTATCTTCGTGGTGATTCTCTACTTATTTAGATTTCCAAATGAATCTTCTTACATCTTGATTCCTCCTAGTTTGATTATAACCTTGAAGAACTATCCATTGGTCCAAACAAGGTAAGCTAGAATTATTTGAGTTGGAAGTGGGATACCTTCTTCATCATAACACATATAATTTTTATTCAAATCCATGGTGATTCTCCACTGATTTATTTTTCCAAAAAAGCTTCTTATGTATTGATTCATCCTAGTTTGTTTAGAGTCTTGAAGTACTTGTCATTTGTCCAAATAGAGTAAACTGGAATCACATTAGTTGGAAGTTAGATACCTTCTTCATCATAACTCCTATGAGATTTCTTCGATTTCGTGACCATTCTCCACTTATTTATGTTTCCAATTCAAGCTTCTTACATATTCATCCATCTTTTTTTTATTAGAATCTTGAAGAACTTGCCATTTGTCCAAACAAGGTAAGCTGGAATCATATGAGTTGGAAGTGGGATATCTTCTTCATCAAAACTCCTATGATATTTCTTCAATTTTGTGGTAATTATCCACTGATTTATGTTTCTAATTCAAGCCTCTTACATCTTCATTCATCCTGGTTGGATTAGAATCTTGAACAACTTGCCAATTGTTCAAACAAGTTGAGTTAGAATTAGGATACCTTCTTCATCATAACTCCTATAAGAATTATTCAACTTTGTGGTGACTTTATACTAATTTATGTTTCCAAATCAATCATCTTATATATTGATTCATCATGGTTTTATTAGAATCTTGAAGAACTTGCAATTTGTTCAAATATGGTAAGGTAGAATCATATGACGTAAAAGTGGGATACCTTCTTCATCATAACTCCTATGAGATTTCTTCAACTTTTTGGTGATTCTCCACTTTTAAAGATTCTTTTATCATGACTTATCCTGGTTTGATTAGATTCTTGAAGAAGTTACCATTTTTCCAAACATGGTAAGCCGGAATCACATGACCTAAAAATGGGATACCTTCTTCATCATAACATTTATGGGATTTATTCAAATTTCATGGTTATTCTCCACTGATTAATATTTCCAAACCAATCTTCTTACATCCTGATTCATCCTGGTTTCATTGGAATCTTGAAGAACTTGCCTTTTGGCCAAACATGAAAGTTGGAATCACATGCGTTGGAACTAGGATATCGTCTTCATCAGAACTCCTATCAGATTTCTTCAATTTTTTGGTCTTTCTCCACTGATTTATTTTTCCAATTCAAGCTTATTACATCTTCATTCATCCTGGTTTATTAGAATCTTGAAGATCTTGGCATTTATCCAAACAAAGTAAGTTGGAATTACATGAATGGGAAGTATGATCCATTCTTCATTATAACTCCTATAAGATTTATTCAGATTCGTGATAATTATCCACTTATTTATGTTTCCTAATAGTTTCACTTGTTTGCATCACTTGATTCTCCAACTTCTTCACAAGGGCGTTGAGCTTTTCAAACTTGGTATTGAGGTTGAGGTACAAACCATCTATCTTTCCGTTGAAATCCATAGTCATCTTTTGTTTCCCCTCTAAAACTCTGTCAACCATTGCTTCTATCTTGCTTTCCTGAGTCGCTGGAGGAGGATTTTGGTAGTAAGAAGATCCACAAGTCATGGTGTTGTTGAAGGACCTCCGCTGTGAACCCTGATTAAAGTTACTCCTTTGACCATTCCCATAGGAGCTCCTATTGAAACTTGGATTCCCTTGTCTCTGAAACCACTCCCACCAATGTAGTTCACATCTTCTTCTTCAATCTCATGATCTCCAGACTCTATTGCTTCTACTTTTGCAAAAGTAACCTTTTTCTTGAGAAATTTTTTAACACTATCCAGTTTTGCCTTGACCTCTTCAATATGCTCATTACTCAAAGCTGGAGATGATTTCTTCCTCTCAAAATCTGTGTTCTTGGTACTGCTGCTTGATGCCAGATTCTCAATTAATCTCGTAGCTTCTTCAAAACTCCTAGTGCTGAAATTCCCTCACTAGCTATTTCCAAAGTCATCTGATACTGTCACTACAAGAAAACTCGGCCATTACTAGGACGAGTTTCCTCGTAACACGTTCATCGTAAAGCCAGTTTCCTCGTAAGGTCGTAGCTAATTTACGAGGAAATATTTCCTCGTAAAGTCCTAGGTCAGTTTCCTCGTAAGATCCTCGCAGCATTTCCTCGTAACATCGTAGTAAATGTTTCCTAGTAAGATCGTAGTAAATCCTTACGAGGAATTTACTAGAATAGTTTACGAGGATTTTACTTGGAACCCTTACGAGGATTTTGCTTCGAGATGGTTTTTCCATATTAAAAAAATTAATTAAAAATATAATTTTTTTATTTTTTAAAAATTAAAAAATCAAATTATAAATAAAAACTAAAAAACAAAATATTTTGTAAATAACTAAATAATATACAAAAAGTTTTAAAATTCATAATATACAATTAAAAAGAAAAAAAACTACGGATGTTGGTCGTGAAATTGCTGAACAAAGTCGTCCTGGCTCGGGAAATCTGGTGCGTAGTTGGTGGCCGGCTCTGACTGTGATGGTGGAATCTGTCCGCCTTCCCGTCTCTGACGCAACATCTCCTCCAAATGCGGGTGTCCAACCGCCATAATGTCGAGGACATTGGTGAGAGAAGTGACATGCTGGGTGAGCGAAGCCAACTCCGAGCGCAGCTGAGCATTGACATCGTGCTGCTCCTGATGATAAGACGATGTCGCTGCAGGGACATCGTTAACCGAGCCAATCCCGATGACACGCCCCTTTTTCTTAGGGGCGACCTGTTATTAAAAATATTAATAACATTAAGAAAAAATTTTAAAAATATTTAAAATTAATAGTAAAACGAAATTCTTTACCTCCTCGTAAATCTTATCCACTTCAACAGTGGATAATATGACTGGAGTCCCAGCCTGCTGAGTCAACTGGGTCTGGCGTTCGTCAACTCGGGCGACAACCTCGTTGTAGATCCGCTCAGAAGCAGGATCTACAAACCGCCCAGCCTTGTTCCGGTGGGTCCTCTCGTATAGGTCTTTCAGAGACGGAAGAACTCCTGTCTCCTTAGCCTGAAATTAATTTATAAAATTAAATATTAATTTGGAATATTTAAATAAAATATAAATAGTTATTAAAAATCATTTTACGTACCATGTCTAGACGAATTCCCGCATGAGGTTTTCGACCAGTGGTGTGAAGAACCTTGGTGTTGCCATGCTCGTCTTTGGTCATGCGGTTCTCGGAGTTTGTGTTGGAGGTTCTGACCGAGTCCGGCAACCCCCAATAGCTGATGAGGCCATCCCACACCGCGGTTGTGAGGCAATCGGGTTTCCCGGCCTCGTAACCATCCACCTGATTTAAAAAAAAATAGAATTAATTAAAGTATATAATATTTTTAAAACTATATATATATTATAATTTATAAATCTATACCTGGTAGTCGCCCTTCCAGTTGTAGACCATGTCGAGCAATCGTGCTCTTGCCTTGGCCTCAAACTCCTTCTTCACCCGCTGGTGAATCCCAATAGACCACCGATACTTTTGCTGTAACAAGGCAAAATAAAAAACGGATTAGTTCAATAATATTAATAATTTTAAATAATTAAAAATAAACTTACAGCGAATGATTTGAACCACGTCTTTTTTGTGTGGCTCGCCGTCATCTTCCAGTTTGGAGCTGGATCGGGAAAGTATCCCTTAATGCAGTCCGAAACGCTAGATCCGACACAATTGTCAACACCAAACCTGGGAAGACACAAAATAAATCATAAATTCCATTAATTTCTAAATATTTTGTTAATTAAGAAATAAATTTAAAAAAACTTTTTTAAAATTAAAACATACCAGAATACGTTTCGGCCGTCCCGTCGGTACGGGTCTAGCTCTGCGAGTCCTTCTCGGCCTGGAAGGGCCAAAATATCCTCCACCGTGTACACCGCAAAGGGTGCGTTCGGCGGCACATCCAAATCGGGATGAACCCCGACCGGTGGAGGAGGAGGATGTGGTTCTCGGGACGCCGTAGAAGCTCCCTGAGTCTCGGGAATCGAAGATGAACCGGGAGCTGACGAAGATGAACCCGGAGCATCCTGACGCCCGAACATGTCTCCGTAGTGACTCCCCTCGAGAGACGACGTCCTCCTACCGGCAGCCTTAGCAAGCTTGCTCTGTCTAGGCATCTATATTTAAAAAAAAAAATTGAAACATTAATTCCTTATATATATACGAAAACAAAAATTATTCATATTAGTGTATATATATATAGAAATAAATTAATCATGTCATCGTATTATATTAATTAATTACCTGAAAGTGCTTCATGTACTTTTGCCGGTAGTAGCTCCGCAAACGCAAAGGGAAGTAGTCGCTGCATAAAGACATGACAATCATGGCTCTTCATCCCGGAGAACTTTTGCCCTTTCTCAACACATCTTGAGAGATTTGAAACATACCCATCGGGGAACTTCACTTCTGAAGCCACCCAGTTGAACAACGAAGACTTTTTTTCTGATGACAGTCTGAAAATTGGAACTGGAACTTGCCCATTGCTTTTTATATGTAGCTCACTCCTTGAGCAGATATCGGGTAAGTCCAACCTTGATTTTATGTTGTCTTTCGTCTTCCCTGGGACATTCAATATAGTGTTCATGATGTTCTCGAAAAAGTTTTTCTCTATATGCATCACATCGAGGTTGTGGCGCAAAAGAAGATCTTTCCAATATGGCAATTCCCAAAATATACTCTTTTTGTGCCAATTGTGCTGAACACCATAATAATCAGGCATATTACTGGGAACATGCCAATTCCCACCACGAGGAGCTGTTTCTAGAGCACCGTAGTAATCGATTTGCGCTTCGATTTGTTCTCCAGTTAAATATGGAGGAGGAGTGTCCCTGACAACCCTTTTGTGCCTGAACAATTTCTTGTTTCTTCGGTATGGGTGGTGAACCGGAAGAAATCGACGGTGACAATCGAACCAACTAGTCTTCCTACCATGCTTCAACTGAAATGCATCTGTCATTCCATTACAATATGGACAAGCTAATCTCCCATGTGTAGTCCACCCAGACAACATACCATACGCAGGAAAGTCACTTATGGTCCACAAAAGCATCGCTCGCATCGTAAAGTTTGTTTTCGTTGAACAATCATATGTCCTCACCCCTGTTGACCACAAATCTTTCAACTCTTTTATCAGTGGTTGTAGAAAGACGTCGAGAAATCTTTTTGGATGTTTTGGACCAGGTATTAATATGGTCATGAATAGAAACTCTCGTCGCATGCACATCTCCGGTGGCAAGTTATACGGTGTAAGAAAGACCGGCCACAAAGAATATTGTCTCCCAGACATTCCAAATGGACTAAATCCATCAGTGCATAATCCAAGATACACATTCCGGCTATTGCTAGCGAAATGTGGATGTACATTGTTAAAATGTTTCCATGCTCTTGCATCTGATGGATGAGTCATCTCTCCATCCGTCTGAGTATGCTCGGCTTGCCATCTCATCCCTCTAGCTGTCTCCTCAGATTGGTACAATCTTTTCAATCTGTCTGTGATTGGTAGGTACCACATCCTTTGGTACGGTACCCTATTTCGCCCTCGACCTTGCGGTTTGAATCGTGGCTTCTTACAAAATCGACATTCTTCTAACTTCTCATCATCTCCCCAGTAAATCATGAAGTTGTCGATGCAAACGTTTATCATCTCCGAGGGCAACCCAAGACTATATACTAATTTCTGAATCTGATAATAAGATTCAGCAAACACATTGTCTTCTGGCAAATACTCTTTAAACAAGTCTGCCCATGCATCCATACAATTTTCAGGTAGATTGTGATCGGTTTTAATACTCATCATTCTAGCAGCCAACGACAATTTAGACAGACCTTCTCTACAACCACTGTAAATTGGCTCATTCGCAGCATCTAACATTTCATAAAACTTTTTTGCATCTAAGTTAGGTTCTTCAACTTCATCATCATCATGAGTTACAAAGGCATCACCTACCATATCATGAACCCTATCACAATCTACCATTTGTTCCTCTTGGTGATGATAGCTATTACTACTGCTACCTTCATTACGCAAATGCTCAACCAGTTCAATCTGAAAATTGCTATTACTACTGCTACCTTCATTCCTACAACTAGCATCTTCTCCATGTTGATACCAAATATAATAATATGGCATGAAACCTCTATTTATTAAATGCTTCCAAACATTTTCACGAGGGCCTAATTTGGTATTGCAACATTTCCGACAAGGAAAGAACATCTTACCACTTTCCTGCGTGAGTGGTGTCGAATCTGCTTGATGCATAAACGTCTCCAACCCTTCGAGAAATTCTTTCGTCACCCTTCCGTTATTATCTCTGTGTGAATACATCCACTTCCGCAACTCGAAAATATTTCCCGGACCGGACATTTTTTTTGTGTTTGTTTAAGCTTATAGCTGATTTTTTTGGTGTGTTTCAAATGAATCACATATGGTGGTATTTATAGGAATTTTTGAATTTGAGAATTTACTAGGAAATTGCTAGGAAAAGTAAGTACAAAACACGTTTTTGATTTAAATTCGATATTTTCTATCCATTTCCTCTTAATTTCGTAGTAATAAAACATTTTCTCCTAATTTCGTAGTAAACTATTCCTAGGAATTTACAAGGAGAGAAGTTTCTACGAGTTTACGAGGAAAATGTCATTTTCCTCGTAAGAGACACGTAAGCTTACTTCGACTTTACGAGGAAACATTTTCCTCGTAAGATTACGAGAACCTTACGAGGAAAACTGGTTTCCTCGTAAACTCGAAGTAAAATCGTAGTAATTTTACGAGGAACTATTTTCCTAGTAAAGGCTTAGTTTTCTTGTAGTGTGTAATCCAATACCTCTAAAGAAAGTTCTAAGGAAGTTGCACATCGTTGAACCCATGATGTGGACAATCTCTATGGTATGACTTGAATATGATCCAGGTGTTTCTGAAAGACTCTAAAGGCTCTTGTGAAAAAGTAGCAATCTTGCTCCTCAGATATTCTGCTCTCACGTCATGAAAGAAGTTACGCAAGAAAACGTTTTTGATGTCAGTCCAGGATGTCAGATATCCTGGTGGTAACTGGTTAAGCCAATATCAAGCTTCTCCAAAAATTGAGTACTTAAATAACTTACAAAAGAGACAGTCCCGAGAGACTCCATTGGCTTTAATAACAGTCACTAGATCTTCAAATAGCTTCAAATGATCCATAGAGTGCTCATTTCGCAACCCATGGTAAGGCGTCTGCGCTACAAGTCCAAAGAAAGTCGGCTTGATCTCAAAATCGTTTATGTGAAAAGCTAGAGGACGAATGGCGGATCTGTTGGCTTATAACTGGTTTGGATGGTTGTAGTCAGCCAGTTCTCTGAGCAGCTTGGGCATTAGCTTCAATTTGAGCTAACCGTTTCTGCTTCTGTATCAGGGATTACAGTCACCTAATCATCTATCTTTTGACCTGCTGCATTACGTAGATGACCGTCGAGGTCATGCAAGTCTCCACTCTCATCCTGAACCAATACTAAAGTTGCAACCATCTGAACTTGTCTGCTACTATCAATCGATGCGGGTAAGTTTCTGCCAATTGATTTGGTGTGATTGATATCGGTCGATGCTCCAGTTCTAATGTCGGTCGGTGCTTGAGTTCTGATGTCGGTTGATGCTTTTTAGGTGCTATTGATCGATGCATGTTGTCTTCCTTTGCGGATCGTACGTTCGAGTCTTTCCGGGTCTGAGAATAGTATTTCTTGTTCTTTTATTGCTCCTGGTACTCCTTTGCATGTACCTGAAAAACAAAGGAAAATAAAAGTTTAGTAACTTGAAAGTGATAACAAAACTAGACTCAATCCTATAAATTAAATCTAATGGCGATCAATGCTTCCTGGCAACGGCGTCAAATTTGACATGTGTGTGTTTATTATTCTAGCAGGGTATGAATATCCTAAACAATTAACTTTCAAATTAACCATAAACTTAACACACAAATAATAATCCCGCCAAGAGAGATCATGTATAGTACTTAGGGATCAAATCCAAAGAGAGAAATGACACACAATAGATTTCTTATTTGTAAGCCTAGGTAGATATATATATATATATATATATATATATATATATATATATATATATTAGTAGTAGACAATCAATTAAGAAAATATTCCTTATCAAGAGGTGTACATGCAATCTGGAAATATGATAATAAATCTTTAATGTAAATATGGAAATAAACTATTAAACTAACTAGATGCAAATGTAAATATGCTAAATCTATGATTTCAAGCTTAATGGATTATATGGGATATGAGGCACGGAAATGTAAATATTCTATAAGTCAAATATTATTTATTCTAACCGTTTTAGCTCTAATTCTCGTATGCGAGCAAAAAGAAAAACCTTTGATCGACGGCTAAGGCATAATGTCGATCGATGGTGAAATCAGAAGGAAGTGTGAACTAGATTTGATAAGTTCACCAAACAAAATAGACCAGCTCTCACATGCGCCTAACAACCTAGTTAAATGGAGTCTATTTTGGCACAAAACCTACTCTCTTAGTCGTCCATGTCCTACTTCCATATTCTAGTTAGCTACTCTAGAATGCAAGAATTAAGCACAATTCAATTGATGGGTATTACCTCAACCTAGAAATCCTACTTTTGGGCTAATCCATGATTGCTATCATTCAACCCTAAATCTAGTTGATAACTACTCAGACATGATCAAAGAAAGAACAATAGTCTGCATATAATGCATAGATAAAATATTGGGGTTCCAATACAAATATCCCTAAGTGGGTATGAATCTTCCCCCCTAAAACCCTTAAAACTCTAATGCCTTTCGACACACTTGTGCTCACACCATGAACACTGGTATCTCCGTAATACATAAAACATTAATATAAAACGCTAAAATTTAGGTCAAAACTCGTCTAGGGCATTTTCGTCATCTATCTCTAACTTGGGCTTGAAATCGGTTGTCTGTGATTTGGCCGTCGATCGATGGCAAGTGTGCAACATCATCGACCTTGGTCTTGTAACATAGGTCGATGCCAATTTAGTGTCATCGATCGACGACTGTCTTGTACTCCGACTCTCTTAATGATCATCTACAGATTCTTCCCTTTCTAAATGCTCCAAAAGCTCCAAGTATCTTCATATATCAACAAAACGTACCTGGAATGGTAAAGGCTCTAAAACATAGTCTAAACACATAATAAACCCTAAATAGATCCCTATAACATGGGCAAAAACTGGTAATAAATAATCTATATCAGATAATAATCGTGAAAACTTGCAATTTGTCTAAACAGAGTAAGCTGGAATCAAATTAGTTGGAAGTGGGATACCTTCCTCATCATAAGTCAAATGAGATTTATTGAATTTCTTGTCATTCTCCACTGATTTATGTTTCCAATTCAAGCTTCTAACATTTTGATTCATCCTTGTTCGATTATAATCTTGAAGAACTTGCCATTTGTCCAAAAATAGTAAGCTGGAATCACATGATTTGGAAGTGAGATATCTTCTTCATCACAACTCCTGTGATATTTCTTCAATTTCATGGTCATTATCAACTGATTTATGTTTCCAATTTAAGCTTCTTATATCTTCATTCATACTGGTTTGATTAGAATCTTAAAGATCTTGCCTCTTGTCCAACAAAGTAAGTTGGAATCACATGAGTGGGAAGTATGATACCTTCTTCATCATAACTCATATAAGATTTATTCAACTTCGTGGTGATTCTCCATTGATATATGTTTCCAATTCAGGATTCTTACATCTTCATTCACCCTGGTTTGATTAAAATCTTGAAGAAATTGTCATTTGTCCAAACATGGTAAGCTGGAATCACGTGAGTTTGAAGTAGGATACCTTCTTCATTATAAATCCTATAAGATTTATTCAAATTCGGGGTGATTATGCACTGATTATGTTTTCAATTCAAGCTTCTTACATCTTGAATCATCATGGTTTGATTACAGTCTTGAAGAACTTGCCTCTTGTCCAAACATGGTACGCTAAAATCACATGAGTTAAAAGTGGGATACCTTCTTCATCTTAATTCCTATGATATTTATTCAAAATTCATGGTGATTCTCCCCTGATTTATATTTACAAATCAAGCTTCTTACATCTTGATTCAACCTAGTTTAATTAAAATCTTGAAGAACTTGTCATTTGTCCAATTAGGATAAGCTGGAATCACATGAGTTGGAAGTTGGATACCTTCTTCATAACAACTCCTATGAGATTTCTTCAATTTTGTTGCCAGTCTCCACTGATTTATTTTTCCAATTCAAGCTTCTTACATCTTCATTTATCATGCTTTAATTATAATCTTGAAAAACTTGTCATTTATCCAAACAAGGTAAGTTGGAATCACATGAGTTGGAAGTAGAATACCACTGATTCATGTTTCTAAATCAAGATTTTTACATATCGATTCATCATGGTTTGATTAGAATCTTGATGATCTTGTGTTTTATCCAAACAGGATAAGTTGGAATTACATTCGTTGAAAGTGTGATATCTTCTTCAACATAACTCCTATGAGTTTTGTCAATTTTGTGGTGATTATAGACTAATTTTTGTATATAATTCAAGGTTTTTACATCTTCACTAGTCCTGGTTTGATTTCAATCTTGAAGAAATTGTCATTTGTCGAAAGAGCGTAAGTTAGAATCACATTAGTTAAAAGTGGGATATCATCTTCATCATAACTCCTATGAAATCTATTCAAACTTGTGGTGATTCTTCACTGATTTATATATCCACATCACGCTTCTGACATCTTTATTCATCCTGGTTTTATTAAAATATTTAAGAATATTTCGTTTGTCCAAACAGGGTAAGATTGAATCACATTAGTTGAAAATGGGATACCTTCTATCATAACTCCTATAAGATTTATTCATTTTGTGGTGATTCCCCACTGATATATGTTTCCAAATCAAGCTTTTTACATATTGAGTCATCGTGGTTTGATTAGAATCTTGAAGAACTTGTCATTTGTCAAAACATGGTAGGTTTAATTCACATGAGTCGAAAGTCGGATACCTTCTTTATTATAAAACCTATAAGATCTATTCAACTTCTTTGTGATTCTCCACTTATTTATATTTCCAAATCGAGCTTCCTACATCTTGATACATCCTGGCTTGATTATAATCTTGAAGAACTTGTCATTTGCACAAACATGGTAAGCTGAAATCACATGAGTTGGAAGTGGGATACCTTCTTCATCATAAATCCTATGAGATTTCTTATAATTAATGGTTATTATTCACGGATTTATGTTTCCAATTCAAGCTTCTTACATCTTCATTCATTCTGGTTTGATTAAAATCTTAAAGAACTTGTCATTTGTTCAAACAAGGTAAATTGGAATCACATGAGTAGGAAGTAGGATAACTTCTTCATCATAACTCCTATAAGATTTATTCAATTTCGTGGTGATTATGCACTTTTCCAATTCAAGCTTCTTACATCTTGAATCATCTTGGTTTGATTACAGTTTTGAAGAACTTTCCACTTTTCCAAACATGGTACGCTGGAATCACATGAGGTAAAAGTGGGATGCCTTCTTCAACATAACTCCTATGAGATTTATTTAAACTTCATGGGTGCTTCTCCACTTATTTATATTTCCAAATCAAGCTTCTTTCATCTTGATTCATCTTAGTTTGATTAGAATCTTAAAGATCTTGCATATTGTCCAAACATCGTAAGCTGAAATCACATGAGTTGGAAGTTGGATACATTCTTCATCATAAATCCTATGAGATTTATTTAATTTCGTTGGAATTCTCACGAATTTATGTTTCCAATACAAACTTCTTACATCTTCATTCATCCTGGTTAGATTAAAATCTTGAAGAACTTGCCATTTTTTCAAACAAGGTAAGTTGGAATCACATGAGTTAGAAGCAGGATTCCTTCTTCATCATTACTTCTATACGATTTATTCAACTTTGTGGTGATTATGCACTGACTCATGTTTTCAATTCAAGCTTCTTACATCCTGAATCATCATGGTTTGATTACAGTCTTGAACAACTTGCCACTTTTCCAAACATGGTACGCTGGAATCACATGAGGTAAAAGTGGGATACATTCTTCATCATAACTCATGTGGGATTTATTCAAACTTCATGGTGATTCTCCACTAATTTATGTTTCCAATTAAAGCTTCTTACATTTTCATTTATCTTGCTTTGATTAGAATCTTGAAGAACTTACCATTTGTCCAAACAAGGTAAGCTAGAATCACATGAGTTGGATAGAATAGCTTCTTCATTTATCCTGGTTTGATTAGAATCTTGAAGAACTTGGCATTTGTCCAAACGAGGTAAGCTGGGATCACATGAGTTGGAAATAGAGTACCACTGATTTATGTTCCTAAATTAAGATTTTTACATATTGATTCATCATGGTCTGATTAGAATCTTGATGAACTTGCCTTTTATCCAAACATGGTAAGTTGGAATCACATGAGTTGAAAGTGGGATACCTTATTCATCATAACTCCTATCAGATTTCTTCAATTTTAAGGTGATTCTAGACTGATTTATGTTTCTAATTCAAGATTTTTACATCTTGACTCTTCCTGGTTTGAATAGAATCTTGAAGAACTTGTCATTTGTTTAAAGATGGTAAGTTGGAATCACATGAGTTAAAAGTGGGATACATTCTTCATCATAACTCCTACGAGATTTATTCAAACTTCATGGGATACTCCACTGATTTATATTTCCAAATCATGTTTCTTACATCTTGATTCATCATGTTTTAATTAGAATCTTGAAGAACTATTCATTTGTCCAAACATGATAAGCTGGAATCACGTGAGTTGGAAGGTTGATACCTTCTTTGTCACAAATCCCATGAGATTTCTTCAATTTCATTGTCATTCTCCACTGTTTTATGTTTTCTGTGAGAAACGTAATTCACACCATCGATTTACATAAATTAAGGAAAGTCAAGAAACCCTAACTTTTTATGAGGTCCTAGATTCTCTGCGAGAGCCAACGACAAGTAATCGAATAAACGCGGAAAGTATGGAAAATAACAAAACGGATATATAGAAAAAGTAGATCTTATTTCGAATCTGCGGAAGATCGTTTTGATCATCACAAATGATTATCAAAGCTTCGTCCGCAAGAGCTGTTAGCGAGTTACCTAGTTCTAGCAACCAGAAACCTTATACCTAGTTGAGTCGTAGCTCGATAAGAAAAGACAAAAACGATATGAGAAAAGGTTTTGATAAATTTTGGACTGAACCTAATGAAAGGTTGCCTACGTACCCCTTTCGAGGATTGTAAGACCCAAATCCTAAGTCTAAAACATATTAATTCGTTATAGAATACCTTAAGTCTTAACTTCCCATTTATAATTCCATAAGAGTATTTACCAAAGTTCATGTGTATTCCTTCCTTAACCGAGACCATTAATCTATGGTGAGGTTATTAGACTAGAAAATATTATGTATTCTTCACTATGATCATTGGATCCATTATGATTAAAATGAAATATATCTTTATTGATGCCAATCAAGAGTCAATACATAAGTATAAGTTGCACACTAGGCTACCACATCGATCATAATAGTACATGGTCTATTCCCACACCACACATCACTTTTTGGCTTGAGTCTTCACGGATTCTTGGCCTTACCACAATCGACCTCAGTCCCCGTACCATGCAAAAAACATAAACGTGATCAAGAAAACCGATATCTAACAAAATATCTATGCATGAAGGTTCATTTCCTTTTGCTTTAAATCCATCTAATCCCTCTTAACATTATTAGTTTATGACCAGAACCCTCTTACGCTATCATATCAGAGTTATGTATCCAGTAATCGATCGAGTCTAAGGGTTTTCCAAAGACACCCTCTAATTGGCTTATATGTCCATCCGGGTAACCCTCCTAGTCCATCTATTGGATAGTCTAACTAGTTCCCGATCTAGACTCTACTTTCGACTCAAATCCTCGAGTTGAGAACTTACAAGAATATAAGAGGAAGGTAGTAGAAGAATTCCAAATAAAAGGATTGAACGGATGCAATCGAACAACAACACCCGTATGCCCTTCTAGACATGCCGGGGGAACGGTTTTCGGTCTGGTGATTGCACCACTGACCTTTGGTGTACGTTCTGGAGTTCCAGCGGATTTGTTCTTGCCTCCGGAATCCGTTCCTGATGTAGATCCTTCCCACTAATGGTTTCTGTCACCAAGGTCTTCGTCACCCATCGTAAGCCCTTTCTTTGATCGAGAATTCTTTATATCTCTATAAAAATCTCTCTCTCTGTGTGTATCCTTTGATTCCTTAGAGTTTTTTTTGGTGTCCAGAAGAAATCCCCTTACTCGTTTATTTAAACGGAGAAGAGAGGTAACCGTTCTTGGGCGAATAGGCGCGTGTGGTAACTTCCCACCCGTTTGTCCATAACCGTTCCGGACGGTTTCTCCCTTTCTTCCTTTCCGTCAACCGTCCCTCGGTCGAAATAAATCTTACCTTAGGAATATTTGGTTACATTAACACCTTAATATCAGCATCGTAATCCTATCCATGCATCGTCAGACCGTGGGTCCATAACCACCCGAGCTAGTCCCAACCGCCTCACTGTCCACTGGACTGTCCAGCTGAGCTCAGCTTGTTCCTACCAGCCTGAGCTCACTGAGATAGACCCTCAGCTCCTCGAGCTGACTGAACCTCCATCCCAAATGTTTCTTCTTTACCATTGCAATCCCAAATGACCTTGACCATTTGCGTTGTTTTCTTCCTTGTTGCTTTCTCCATCCTGTCTATCACCCTTACTGGCCTTGCTTCCAATGTTAGGTTCTTCTGGAGATCTTTTGGAATCTCTGGCAAGATGATGTTTTCGTCCATTAGACATTTCCTAAGTTGTGACACATGAAATACGTTGTGAAATGCTTCCATCTCTGAAGGTAAATCCACTATGTATGCCACTGCCCTAACCTTTTCTATCACCTTGAATGGACCCAAATACCTACGGTCTAATATCCTTCGACTAGAAATTCTGGTCCGGCCCTTTTAAGGTAAACCAAGTCATTAACTTGAAAGTCCAAATGTTTTTTGCGTTTGTCGGCATAACTCTTATGCCTATCTTGTGCTTCCTTCATTTTTGTTTTTATAAACCTTATCTTTTATGTGGTTTCTTCGACAATCTCCAAGCCAATTATGCTCCTCTCCCCCACCTGGGTCCAGCATAAGGGTGTCGTACAAGGGTTCCCATTAGAGCTTCAAATGATGACATGCCAATGCTCGTGTGGAAGCTATTGTGGTATGCAAATTCCACCAGAGGCAGGTGCCTTTCCCATGTATCCCCCAATCCAACACAAAAGCTCTCAATATGTCCTCTAAGGTTTGGATTGTTTGTTCAGATTGCCCAACTGTTTGTGGACGATAGGCAGTACTCATGTTTACCCTCGTTCCTATGGCTTTTTGGATAGCCTTCAAGAAATAGGATGTAAACCTAGAGTCCCTATCTGAAACTGTACTTTCTGGCACTCCATGCAAACGAACTATCTCATCAATGTACTTACGTACAATCCTCTCAACTCCATCTGACTTCTTAATAACTAGGAAATGTGCTGATTTGGTCAGTCGGTCGACCACCACCCACACTGCATCCTTCTTGGTTCGTAAGATGGGAAATCCGGTCACAAAATCCATAGTAATGTGATCCCATTTCCATTATGTAATTGGTAGGTTTTGAAGTAAACCACTTGGTACTTGATGCTCAGCTTTGATGAGTTGGCAAGTACAACATTTAGCCACCCACTCTGCTATGTCCGTCTTCGTTCTCACCCAATGATAGTACCTTTTCATATCCTTTTACATCTTGTTCAAACCAGGATGAATGGAGAATCTCGAGGAATGAGCTTCTTTCATAATCTCCTCTTTGAGTCCCTGATCATTTGGTACACATATGCGACAATGAACCAATATGGTCCCATTACTAGATGTCTGGTATTCGGTTTTGTCATTCAGAGCCACTTTGTTTAGATTCTCATCCAACCTTTGTGCTTTTTGAATCCTTGTAAGTAGATCAGCTTGGGTCATGGCCTGTAAACCTAAAGGCTCGTCCACTCCCGACAACGTTTCCAAGCGTAAGGCCCTAACCATGCACCCCAACTCTTTTAGTTCCTTCTCAGCTGACACATCTGCACTTCTTCTACTCAAAGCATTGGCCACTAGGTTTGCCTTCCCCAGATGATAGGATATGTCTAGGTCATAATCTGCCATAAGTTCAACCCACCTTCTTTGTCTCAAATTCAACTCAGGTTGAGTGAATATGTATTTAATACTTTTGTGATCAGTGAGTATCTGGACCTTAGCCTCATACAAATAAGATCTCCAAATCTTTAAGGCAAACACCACTGCCGCCATCTCTAAATCATGTGTGGGGTAATTGCCTTCATGGTTCCTTAATTGCGATCAGTATAGACCACATAGGGTTGGCTAGCCTCTGGTAAGGCCAAAACTGGTGCAGTAGGGAGCATATCCTTAAGTTTTGAGAAACAATTCTCACACTTCTCCGTCCATGCAAATACCACTTCTTCTCCGGTCAACTTGGTCATGGGTTGAGCTAGACTTGCAAAGCCCTTTACAAAATTCCGGTAGTAACCAGCAAGTCCCAAGAAACTCCTCACTTCGGTAGCATTCTTAGGTCGTGGCCACTCTTGTACCGTCCTAATTTTCTCCGGGTCGACCATCACTCCTTGGTCAGACACAATATGGCCTAAGAAGCCTATGCTTCTTTGCCAGAAGCTACATTTGCTGAGTTTGGCAAAGAGTGTATGGCCTCTTAACATTTTCAATACCGCCCTTCAATGTTTCTTATGAGACTCCTTGTCCTTGGAATAAATCAGGATATCAACTATAAAGGTGATTACATATTCATCCAAGAAATCTCTGAAAATGCTATTCATCATTTTCATAAATGCAGCTGGTGCATTGGTAAGACCAAATGGCTTGACCACAAACTCGTAATGGCCATACCGTGTTCTGAATGTGGTCTTCCTTATATCATTGAGTTCTATTGGAATTTGGTGATAACCAGAAGCCAAGTCAATTTTTGAGAACCATTTGGCTCCTCTCAGTTGAAACAACAACTCGTCAACCCTGGGCAATGGGTACTTGTTCTTCACAGTCACCTTATTCAACCCACGATAGTCTATACACAACCTGAAGTTGCCATCCTTCTTTTTCACAAAGAGGAATGGTGCTCCCCAGGGTGAACTACTTGGCCTTATATAGCCTTTGACCAGCAATTCCTCTAATTGCTTCTTGAGCTCAGCCATCTCTGCTGGAGCCATTCGATATGGACTTTTGGACAATGGGTTCGTGCCTGGTTCTAGTTCTATTGTGAAGGGATCAGACCTATCAGGGGGTATGCCCTTAGGCGTCTGAAATACATCTTGAAACTCATATACCAGTGGAATCCCAGCCAGGTTACCACCCTCACCAACCTCCGTAGTGGTGATTGTGGCCAAGTAAGCCTCACAACCCTTTTCTAGCATCCTCTCGGCTTGGATTGCTGAAACCACTAAAGTTCCTGGAGTTGGTCTAATTCTTTGCAATCTAATCAACCCATCACCACTCTTGAACTGCACCCTTCCTTGGTGACAATCCAAAGTGGCCCAGTATTTTCCAAGCCAGTCCATTCCTAATATCACTTCATGATTCCTTAGGTGGACCACAATAAGATCCGCAGGCATGTTCCTGTCTTGGATCATTACTGAGATGTTTTCTACGAGTCCTAATGAACGCATCACTTGCCCTCCGGCAGCATTCACTATGCCCAAACATTCTCCAGTTCACATTAGGAACTCCCCTTTTCCAATCATTTCCGGACTCACAAAAATATGTGTAGCTCCGGAATCAAACAATACATGTGTATGTACACCACCAATAACCAGGGTCCCTACAATAGTTCTCTAAACTAAGTTCCAATCCTTTTCTATGTTCCATGCATGCAATGCATAAATTAATATACACAAAATTAGTTGACAATGATTCATAGCAGTGATCGCCTTAAAGGATCTAGCCTCACCAGTCTCCTCTGAGAGTTCATATACTCTAGGTGTATGGTTTGGCCCTTGCCGTGACCAGGCTTTCCAGTCTCACCACGATCCTTATTCTGGTCAGATTGGTACCTGGGACAGTCCCTTTGAATGTGACCAGACTTGCCACAGAGATATCAAGACCTAGCATTGGTCCTGGCCATCTTGGCCTGACCAGTTTCTGGTCGGGAACAATCTCTAGCCGCAGGGTACTTGCTACCACACATGGTGCAGACTCCTAGGGTCTTCAACCACTCACCTCCATGGTATCGTCCACATTTTTTTCAAGCCGTGTGGACATTTGGGGTTTTTCCCTCTGGTCCCATTTCCTCTTCTGGTCATTGTTCTTTTTGGTTGAAGCAGAATGGGTCTTAGCCTTGACCATTGCTTCCTCAGCCAAGTTACTTTCCAACATTGCCATCCTCTCCACCAGTTCCAACACTGAATGGAAAGTGCGAACCGAGTAATGAGTCCTTAACTCGACCCTTTAGCCTCGAAGGAAACGTCGCACTTGTACTGCTTCATCCTCCAATTCCCTTCCAACAAATAGTCTCACTTGTACCGCTTCATCCTCCGATTGCCTTCCAACAAATCGTCTCAACCAATTGAATTCCTCCTCATATTCTCTTACCATCCTTCCACCTTGAACCAAGTCCAGCAACCTGGACTCCAATCTGTCCCATGCTTCAGAAAGAAAGTATTTCCGGTTGAACTAAACCTTGAAGTCATTAAAGCTCCTTATGCTTCCATTAGTGTGTTTGTCTAGGGCTAGCCACCAGTTATGCATATCACCCTCCAAGAAATGAATGGCGATGTCTCTCTTGTAGTCGTCCAGGCATCTGGTGGAACTGAAGTTTCTAACCAGCCGGCTCCTCCACTCATCCGCCTCAATGGGATCAATGCTGCCCGAGAAATGTTTGGTCCCCAAACGTGAGATGTGTTCTAAGAGACTCAGGTAATCCACCTTCTTGTGGTTCTAACCGTTGGAGAGTCCAACACAACCACGTTGGTAGCATTACCACCTCGTCCTTCCATCAAAGGAATGTCCGTGGGCAGCCTATATGACTTTCCCACTGATGGATTTGCCGTAGGAGTGAAAGTTTGCACCAATGCGGTCATTTGCTCCATAGCCGCCTTCATTGCATTCACTATTTCCATCATGGTGGGGTGTACGGTTTTATTGCCCAAGCCATCCCCATTAACCTCAGAACATCCGTTCATACCCTCTCCCTGACTAGCATGTTGTTCAGCACTATTGAACTCGCCATCCCCTTCCTGAACCTACGGTTCTTCATCCCCACCCACTCCGGTTTCTGTGGGGTTAATTTGCTCCTATGTCAGTTCCTCCTCTTCATTTCCTAAGTGCATGTTGGCTGTCACCAATGTGGTTGGATTCACTTCTTCCGTGGTTCCTACTTCCACTGTGGCAGCCACATCCTTTCCCTTCTTAGATCTTCTTATTTTGCTCTTTCCACCCTACAGATTTTACTAGTCATGTAAACAACGAATTTTTAGACACAACTGTTAATCCTAGGTTAAGCTACAAGAGACCTTACCATGAGACCAAGCCGGATGTGTGGTGGTTTACCCATAACCTACTAGCCTAGAACCAAGCATTCTCTGATACCAACTTGTAAGACCCCAATCCTAAGTCAAAAACATATTAATTCGTTATAGAATACCTTAAGTCTTAACTTCCCATTTATAATTCCATACGACTATTTACCAATGTTGATGTGTATTCCTTCCTTAACCGAGACCTTTAATCTAGGGTAAGGTTATTAGACAAGAAAATCTTATATGTGTTCTTCACTATGATCATTCGATCCATTATGAATAAAATGAAATACACCTTTGTTGATGCCAATCAAGATTAGATACATAAGTATAAGTTGCACACTAGGCTATTACATCGATCATAATAGTATACGGTCTATTCCCACACCACACAGGACTTCTTGCCTTGAGTCTTCACGGCTCCTTGGCCTTACCACGATCGACCTCAGTCCTTGTGCCATGCAACAAACATTAACGTGATCAAGACAACCGATATCCTAACAATATATCTATGCATGAAGGTTCATTTCCTTTTGCTTTAAATCCATCTAATCCCTCTTAACATTATTCGTTTATGATCAGAACCCTCTTAGGCTATCATATCAGAGTTATGCATCCAGTAATAGATCGAGTCTAAGGGTTTCCAAAGACACCCTCTAATCGGCTTATATGTCCATTCGGGTAACCCTCCTAGTCCATCTATTGGTAGTCTAACCAGTTCCCGATCTAGACTCTACTTTTCACTCAAATCCTTGAGTTTAACACTTAAAATAATATAAGAGAGATGTAGGAGAAGAATTACAAATAAAAGGATTGAACGGATGCAATCGACCAACAAAACCCGTAGGCCTTTCCGGACGTGCCGGGGGAACGGTTATCGGTCCGTTGATTGCCCCACTGACCTTAGGTGTACGTATTGGAGTTACCGCGGATTTGTTCTTGCCTCCGGAATCCATTCCTGATGTAGATCCTTCCCACTAATGGTTTCCGTCATCAAGGTGTTTGTCCCCCACCGTAAGCCCTTTCTTTCATCGAGAATTCTTTCTATCTCTTTAAAAATCTCTCTCTGTGTGTATCCATTTCATTCCTTAGAGTTTTTTTGTATCCAGAAGAAATCTCTTTACTCGTTTATTTAAACGGATAAGAGAGGTAACCGTTCTTGGGCGAATAGGAGCGTGTCGTAACTTTCCACCCATTCGTCCATAACCATCCTGGACGGTTTCTCCCTTTCTTCCTTTCCATCAACCATCCCTCGGTCGAATTAAATCTTACCTTAGGCATATTTGGTTACATTAACACCTTAATATCATCATCGTAATCCTATCCATGCATCGTCAAACCGTGGGTCCATAACCACCCGAGCTCGTCCCAACCGCCTCAGTGTCAACTGGACTGTCCAGCTGAGCTGAGCTGGTTCCTACCAGCGTGAGCTGACTGAGCTATACCCTCAGATCCTCGAGCTGACTGAACCTCACCTGAGCTCCCCATTACACTTCCGAGCTTCCCCCATGTCCCGTTCAGCTGCCCTAGCTGCCGTACCAAGGCCACCAGCTATTTCAACCTTGTCCAGCTGCCACAAACCCCTTTGAAGTCAATAAATCCGTATTACATCACCCTTGGGTTAAGTCCCAGATGACTGGTGCACTTACCCTCCTCCTTTAGGCCATGGAACGTTTCCCCTAAGGTCCTCATACCGGTTTGATTCATCACTTTGGAACCATGGCCTATTCCCATGATCCTACTTAGGATCGGGGACATGACAAGGATCAAGCCAAACGTATGTCAATTAAAAGAATGGACCAAGAGATCAAACTATCGGAGCAATTTCGTATGGTAATCAAGTGCCAGTCATAGAAACCGAGCTTGTCGAGAATAAATCTTACGGTTTCTAAGACCAATGAGTTGTAGAGTCTAAGGAAATCAGAATCGTTGAACAAAGATGGAGAAACGTCTGAGCATAACTATGTTCTTCTAGCCACCTAAGTTCTAAGTTCTTATAAGTTAACAAAGCTTCTCTAGGTCTAAATCTTTGTATCCTTACGCCTTTTGCATTAACTCCCCTTATATATGCCTTCTGGATCGGTTCCCCTTTGCTTTTGCCCTTAGGTCGAGTTTATCGTTTCGCGGAAATAGTCCTTTTTATCTCTATCTTCATCATTATCTTGCAAACTTGACATTTATCTTCCGATTTCACGAGATTTATCTTCTTCTGCGAGTAAAGATACACCGTTCATAGCATTGATGGACTTAATTTTGTATGAAATTGCAAGTGCGTCTTTAGCCGCGTTCTAGGCCTCTTTGGGACGTATTTCGATTTAAACATTTTCAACATTTCTTAGAAAAAACGTTTAATGATATGACATTGATTTAATGAGGAAGTTCACACTTCTCGCATAGTTTAGACAACTGTGTTGTTAAGTTAACCGTTGCCGTTTATACAATAACCATGAACTTCATTCGGGAAAACGAATCTTCGCGATTTTTATCCTAAAGTTCCAGAGGTAACTCTGATCGAGACAAAACGAGGGGTGGATCCACCGAGGTTCGATCAGAAAGCATAAGGTTCGGTCCATGTTTGGTTCAACTCGCGCGCTCTACGAGTTGGATGTCGCGCATCCCGTATATTAATTTCTCTTGTGTCCTTTACTCTGGAACTTATATCGAGATTTTGTCGAGAAATCTTTCGTATAGAAACACAATTAACATTGACTTCGAGATAACTATTGTTGACCACAACAGTCGTTTGTTTTCCCGAAAGTTGTATGTTTGGAACGGACCATCTTATCTGAGAACTTGTCGTATAACTTCTTTCTTTTAAATTACACGAAGCTTTTGTCCGGATTTATATTTATTTTTTAGATAAAAAATATTTCTCGGGAGTTTTCTAGCATTGATTCTGCCATGACCGATTTTGACCCCAAAAGTTAGCACTCCACCTCGTTAGAATCATGAGGTTCTAGCGAGTGGTTTGGCAGGTTTGGTATGTTAGGCGGAATCAATGGTTGAAAAGGTCCATTGAAAGTGGTCTACTCATTCCTCAAAGAGCGGAATACAATAGGATTGGGGCAGCGCCTTGTGAAGGATTTCTATGTACCCTTGTAGAAGGGATCAAGCCTTTCGTAGTTCGTCCTGGAGTTAAGGTTCTTACTTCCTGTTTTCTAGTCAGATCTTTATGATTTAGATATGTGTCGTGTAGAGACTATCGGGAATGTTTCTGCCAATGGCATTGTATATTGGAACTTTGCCGGCCTCGAGACTAGCCTCGTGGGTTTTTTATTTTGGCCAAGTGTGGCCGTATTTATGTTTTCGGGACTGACAGCTTGTGGCTTCGGATCCCGGCCGCTTTGCTACTTTTTCAATGAATAAACTAGGATTTTCATTTGAAAAGGAGTTTAAGTAGATTCAGATTTTTGTTAAGTGTAGCGGGAAGGATACAAGTTTTTATCTCGCTCCCAACTCTTTTGTGGATCATCCTATTCGTCACTCGTTCGAGATGTTTGAGAAGTTTTCCAAAGTTTCGAGAGCGCTTAGATATGGACGAAGAGACATGCTTTCAGGATCTCTTATCTTTTCGATATCATGCCTTGAGACATTATAGACCAGTGTGTTTGGTTTAGGGTAAGACCTAGGTCTAATAACGGTTTTAGGGGGTGCGATGACTACTTCGGCTTACGTTTCCCGTGTTGCTTTAGACCTGATTCCATCATGCCTTAAATTCCGCGATATGTTCTTGGCAAATATTACTTGTATGGTAGGAATTGAGCATCTCTTCGGGGACAATTTTTAAATCTCCCGAAAATGCTGACCAAAATTTTGATTTTTTTTATAGCGCTATTACCCTTGTGTCGGGTGTTCGAGAGCTATCTCTACGAGATGGCTTAGTCTATTTAGGACGTTTAGAGTTTTTTGTGATCAGCAACAAACTTACTGGTAGATATTACTGTTTTTGAATCTTCCCGTGTTTAAGAAGGTGTGTGTGTGTATTTTTTATAGTCGTGGATGGACTGTTTCGGAAAGTTTTGACAAAAAATTGTTCTTCGAACGTCAGCGACGTATCGCTGTGCCGACAATTGATTTTTTCTTTCGTATGCCACATTTTGTGCTTGAAATGTTTGCGGGCTTTAAGATGTGTGGCATCGCAATTTTTTTTTTTAACCTTACGGTAGAGAAACGTTTTGTTTTGTTTGCGGATGTTGGCAGCCAAAACTGTTGTCCCTGTCCGGACTTTAAATTATTCGATTTGTTAGCGAGGAATTATGACCAATGGGTCGCGTAAATTTGACCCTGAGATTGTGCGACTTCCTTCACTGCGATTTGTAAAGATTCGGCCCCCGAAATTTATTTCGTGTATAGTTAAGGATGTTTCATATAGTTCTAGGAGCTTTGTCATGAATTTTTCCTTATGTGCCTCTTTTTAGTTAAAACGTTTTGGGTTTAGAGTAAACTGCAGAACATATTGAACTTGGTCGGTTGTTGACAAGTTTAAGTTTACTCTTAACCATTTGGTGGTTACAACTATGTTTTGATATCAAGTATTTATCATATGATTTCCAATTTTAGGTTTATACGATAATTACTTGCACTTGGCGTTTGTAGACAAATCGAGGATTTTCTTTTTACGGTTAAGTGATTGGATGGAGCAGTGGTCGCTCAAACATTTTGGCTCGGTCTGAAGTCTTTGTTCAGCCTCATAGACGAGTACGTTGCTGGTCATGGATTAGACTATGGCACGTTCGTGTAGGCATTAAGGTTATGTTCGTTTAGAACTGCCCTAAAGAGGATGCCAAATTCTGGTTTGGATTTTTATCGGAAGACGTAATTGGCCGAGGGCCAAAGAGCGTTTGTTGAGATTGATGGGCCGAGTCTGAGTTTTCCATGCTAAGATGGCCAATGGTGTTGGAAATATATTTCCACTCTAGGTATCGGTTACACGATGAATGTTTTGTATAATGTTTACCTATAATCGTACGAAAATTATTTTGTTTTGTATGATGAAGACAAAATCTAAGAGGCTTGATAAAGAACCCGTGCGAGATGATTGCCTGCTCGGATGGAACCGAGTGAGATGGGAGTTATAAGACAGCAAGCCGCATGGCTAAAGAATGAGATCTGTAAGATCGTAGTGCAAAGAGATAAATTATAGTTTTTTCATTGAGAGACGAGTCATATGACTATGTTTTTATCTATACGAAAACTGTCAAAAACACTTTTGCGTAAAACTTGCTACATTCGTTTCCGAAAGTTTCTTCGCATAACTTGGTGTGGCTATACGAAGGATGTTTCTCGTAATTTTTACAAGTGAATGTCAAAGAAGTAAACTGAGAATGTCTCTCGCATATTACTCGTGATATTTGCGAACAATGAATGTGTTTTCCTAATTTTTTTTCCGTACTGCGAAGTCGTTCTTCATGACACCAATCTTGTTTTCCCGTAGGCTCATCTGTATAAAATGCTACAGTTATACGAAAGTAATGGATGATGGGTTTTATGAGGCATCACATTGCTTAAATGATTTTCTGTCTACTGCTGCGATAGTTTGCTTGTCAAAAGCGTTATCTTGATGCCGAGAAACAAAAATTGAAGTATGGGAGTATACGAGTATAGTATACATACCTATTCCCTCCTTTTTTTAAGAAAGAAAATGGCTGAACAGATATTTTGAGTGGCTGTGTACGTTTTTTCTTTCGAAGATTGGGATAATCGACAATCCAGGTCGGTTTAAAGACGACGCTAGGATTGTGACTTTGTGAGTTTCGGGTTGACGACTAGGAATATGTCGGTTTTAATAAGATTTCTAGGAACGAATCGGTTTTAAGATGAAGTTCACGTTCCTAGTTCTTTCTTTCTTTAGGAAGCGAGCTGAGTATCCATGGCGATCGTTTCTTGGTTTTCAGATACTGTAGGTCGGTTTGCAAGATATGCCTGAATAGTCACATAACAATAAATTGAGACAGGAACCTAAGACTTAGCTCGCTAGACTATTCTCCTAGATCCTAAATTCCTTATAGTTTTATGGCGATCTCTGAAGCGTTTTTATTTCTTAGTACCTTCCTACGAGAATTCCAAGTCAGATTTCAAAAACTTCCAATCCGGCCATACCTTAGTTTTCTCGAAGGTTAGGGTTAACCTCTTCTCCGTTTAGCTTGCTCATCTCCCCTTCCTCTTATCGTGTCTTCATGCCCCTTAAGAATGGTAAAAATATTAGTTGTTCCTGGCCGCGCTTAGGCTCGAACCTGTCTTGCGGTTTTGGTTCGTCGATCCATATTTTTTTATATTGGTGTTAATCCTTTGAAACTTGACATTTATTTTCCAAACTTGACTTTTATCTTCCTGCAAATAAAACATAGACCGTCATAATATCATTGGTCTCGATTTATTTTAAAATCGTAAGTGTGTTTTTTTGTCATGTTTCAAACCTTTTCGGCTTGTATTTCGACTTAAACGTTTTTACGATTTCTTCGAAAGAGTATCTTTGATAAGACGTCAATTTTTATGAAGGTTCAAATTAATCGTATAGTTGAGGCGACTAGGGTGTTCCGTTAACCGTTCCTATTTTATAAGATCAATCTGAATTCATACAAGAAAACAAGTCTTTACGGTTTTTATCGTAAAGTTCCAACGGTAACTCCAATCGAGACGAAACAAGAAACGTTTCGATCGAGATTCAAAGGAGAACACAAAAATGGAGGTAAGGGCGAGTAGGATGCCCAAGAGGGCGAGTAGGATTCCCAAGAGGGCGAGTAGGATGCCTAAAAGTGCGAGTAGGACGCCCAAGAGGTTGAGTAGGAGCAAGCCAAGGAGTTCAGGCGAGTCTTACTTGTTTTTGTCGTAAAATCTCAATGGAAACTCAGATTGAGATGAAAAGAAAAGCGTTTTGATCAAGATTCAAAAGAGAACACAATGGAAAATCTCATCAGGGTTTGCCCAACTTTTCATGAGGCGAGTTGGGGGGAAGAAATCCAACTCGCCATCGGGGCGAGTTGGACGGTGTGCGGCCAACTTGTTTTAATTGTAAAATCTCAACAGAAACTCTGATTGATACAAAACAAAAAGCGTTTCGATCGGGATTCAAAGGAGAACGTAAAGTTGATCCAAAGGACTTCTCGTTTGGTCCAACTCGCCGAATGGACGAGTTGGTCGACTTGGTTGGTCCAACTTGCCCATTCAACTCGCCGAACGGGTGAGTTGGACAGATTGTTTGGCCCAACTCGCCAAACGGGCGAGTTGGACGGCTTGTTCGGTCCAACTCGCTGAATTGGCGAGTTGGTTGGCTCGTTCGGTCCAATTCGCCTGTTCGGCAAGTTGGACGGGCGAGTTAGACTGGTCCGACTCGAGTTTTTATGGTATGCTGGTGCGGTCGTTTTGTAAATGTTTTCAAATATTTTCTACGAAATTTGTATCATAAAATGCTAACTTGTTTCACTTTGTGAACGATGTTCCATAAATTATTGTCAAGTTTTATTATACGAAAGCTGTTTCGGAAAATGTTATTGAGCTTTAATTTCATGAAAGTTATTCTGCGAAATGTCATGAGTTTAGTTTTACAAAAGCTGTTTTGTAAAATGTTGTTGAGTTTATTTTACGAAAGTATGTAAGCGTGTTTTCGTGTTTGGCTGTACGAGAGCCTTTTTTGGAAAGCTCACGTTTTGGCCTCTGAGATTTTTTCGTTTCCGCAGGATTGATTCGAGGGGATTATGAGTAGTTTTTTTTGAAGTAAGTTTAAGTGACAATCATCAATAATTCACTGAATATATCGCGTAGAATCGAAGCTTGACTTTTTACGAAAAATCTTAGGTTTCAGAAAACGTTTTAGCAGTGAGGGATATGATCTCTCGTTTTGCTTAGTTTAGTTTTCGTCAGCCGTTTTAGGTGTCGAGTGATTCAATAAAGATCAACTTCGTTTCTTCGAAAATGTTCGGAAAAAGTACAACAGTGGGGGTTGTGCGCCCGATTTGTTGTCTTCCTTTCTCTGTGAGTAATCTAAGGTATCTCCGTAATTTCTGGGAGAGCAAGTTTTATTTTTCCAATTTTTTTTTTGAAAAAGGTCTTTTGGTCGAACCCTTATGCACTGAGATTTATCCAACTCGGTAATCAGATGAAATTTATGGGGTTTGATAGATTTTATCGTTGCCCTTTCTGTTTAGTGAGAGAAATCGCGAGTTTGTTTTGGTACTCCGCCTGTGGCGAAAAGTCGCGACTAGGTTTTCGATTTTCTCAAGCACTGCGGTGTTTGCATAAGTGTTGGCGATGGGAGCAGTCACTGCTGGATTTGTTTTACCAGTGTTGTTGCGAGCGGCGGTATTGTCTTTCGTATTTCCAGACATTGTTTCGATCAAGCGTTTTGTGCCCATGAGTTAGATTAATCCGACCCCCCCCCCTCCTTCTAGCGCCAAACTTTGGGAACCGAAATTCACACCTTCGATTTCCGTAAATTAAGGAAAGTCAAGAACCCTAACTTTCCATGAGGTCCCGGATTCTCTGCGAGAGCCAACGACAAGTAACCGAATAAACGCGGAAAGTATGGAAAGATAACAAAAACGGATCTATAAAACAATTAGATCATATTTTGAATCCGCGTAAGAGCTTTACGGTCATCACAAAGGATTATCAAAGCTTCGGCTGCAAGAGCTGTTAGAGAGTTACCTAGTTCTAGCAACCAAAAACCTAAAACCTAGTTGAGTCGCAGATCGATAACAAAATACGAAAAGGATATGAGAAAAGGTTTTGATTGATTTCAGATTGAACCTTATGAAAGGCTATCTACATACCCCTTTCGAGTATCAAGCTGAACGTAGTTCAATTAAAAGAATGAACCAAGAGATCGAACTGTCAGAGGAAGTTTGTCTGGTAATCGAGTGCCAGTAATATAAACCGAGCTTGTCGAGAATAAATATTACGGTTTCTAAGTGCAATAAGTTGTAGAGTCTAAATAAATCAGAATCGTCGAACAAAGATGGAGAAACGTCTGAGTATAACTTGTTGTTCTTCCCACCTAAGTTCTAAGTTATTATAAGCTAACAGAGCTTTTCTAGGTCTAAAGATGCGGATCCTTGCCCCTTTTTCTTTAGCTCCCCTTATATATGTCTTCTGGGTCGGTTTCCCTTTCCTTTTTTGCCCCTAGGTCAAGTTTATCGTTTCGCGGAAATATTATTTTTTATCTCGATCTTCATCATTATCTTGGAAAATTGACATTTATCTTCTGACTTGAAGAGATTTAACTTTTTATGTGAGTAAAGATACACCGTCCTAACATTCATGTGCTTCATTTCGTATGAAATCGCCAATGGGTCTTTAGCCGCGTTCTAGGCCTCTTTGGACCGTATTTCGATTTAAACGTTGTCACGAGTTCTTTGAATTAACGTTTAATGGAAAAGTTGATTTAACGATGAATTTCACACTTCTCGAATAGTTTAGAAAATTGTGGTGTTAAGTTAATTGTTGTCATTTATACGATAACCATGAACTTCACTCGGAAAACCGAGTCTTCGCGATTTTTATCGTAAAGTCTCAAATGTAACTCTGATCGATACAAAACGAGGGGGGGGATCCACCGAGGTTCAATCAGAAGGCATAAGGTCTGGTCCATGTTTGGTCCAACTCGCGCGCTCGGCGAGTTGGATGTCGCGAATCCTGTGTATCCATTTCTCTTGAGTCCTTTGCTCTGGAACTTTTATCGAGATTGTGTCGAGAAAGCTTTCGTACAGAAACACAATTCAAACATTGATTTCGAGATAACCGTTGTTTACCACAGTAGTCGTTTGTTTTCCCGAAAGTTGTTTGTTTGGATCGGACCATCTTATCCGAGAACTTGTCGTATAACTTCCTTCTTATAAATTACACGAAGCTTTTGTCCTGGATTTATACTTTTTTGGATAAGAAATATTTCTCGGGAGTTTTCTAGCATTGATTATGTCGTGATCGATTTTGACCCCAACAGTTAGCCCCACCCCCCCCAACCTCGATAGAATTGTGAGGTCCTAGCGAGCGGTTTTGCAGGTTTTGTAAGTTAGGCGGAATTAATGGTTGAAAAGATCCGTTGAAAGTGTTTTACTCTTTCCTCAAAGAGCGGAATGCAGTAGGATTTGGGCTGCGCCTTGTGAAGGATGCCTACGTACCCTTGTAGAAGGGATCAAGCCTTATGTAGTTCGTCCCGGAGTTAAGGTTCTTACTCCCTGTTTTCCAGTGAGACCTTTATGGTTTAGCTATGTGTCGTGTAGAGATTATTGGGCATGTTGCTGCCAATGGCATTTTTTATTGGACCTTTGTCGGCCTTGAGACTAGCCCCGTTGGTTGTTTATTTTGGCCGAGTGTGGGTCTAATTATGTTTTGGGACTGAAAGCATGTGGCTTCAGATCCCGGCCGCTTTGCGACATTTTAATTAATAAACTATGCTTTTCACTTGAAAATGAGTTTAAGTACATTCGGATTTTCTTTAAGTGTAGAGGGAAGGATGCGAATTGTCATCTCGCTACCAACTCTTTTGTGGATCATCATATTCATCTCTCTTTCGAGATGTTTTAGAATTTTTCCAAAGTTTCGAGACTGCTTATATATGGACGAAGATACATGCTTTCAGGATCTCGTATCTTTTTGATATCATGCATTGAGACGTTATAGACCAGTGTGTTGAGTTTTGGATTAGACCTTGGTCTAATCACGGTTTTAGGGGGTGCGATGACTAGCATTTATTCTTTCGTAACCGATTTTGACCCCAGCATTTAGAATTCAAGCTTATTTCATCTTGATTCGTCATGGTTTGAGTAGAATCTTGAAGAACTTTCCATTTGTCCAAACATGGTAACCTAGAATCACATGAGTTGGAAGTAGGATATTTTTTTCATCATAAATTCTATAAGATTTATTCAACTTCTAAGTGATTCTCCAGTGAATTATGTTTCCAAATAAAGGTTTTTACATATTGATTCACCATGGTTAGATTAGAATGTTTATGAACTTGCCATTTATCCAAATAGGATAAGTTGGAATCACATAAGTTGAAAATGTGATATTTTCTTCATCATGAGTCCTATGAGATTTCTACAAATTTGTTGTGATCCTGCACTGATTTATGTTTTCAATTCAAGATTTTTACATGTTGACTCATCCTGGTTTGAGTAGAATCTTAATGAACTTGTCATTTGTCAAAACATGGTAAGCTGGAATAAGATGAGTTAAAAGTGGAAAACCTTCTTCATCATAACTCCTAGGAGATTTATTCAATCTTCCTGGTGATTCTCCACTTATTTAGATTTCCAAATAAACTTTCTTACATCTTGATTCATCCTGGTTTGATTGTCACCTTGAAGAACTATCCATTGGTCTAAACAAGGTAGGGTGGAATCATATGAGTTGGAAGTGGGAAACCTTCTTCATCATAACACTTAAAATATTTATTCTGGTGATTCTCCACTAATTTATTATTCCTAAAAAAGCTTCTTACATATTGATTCATCCTAGTTTGATTAGAGTCTTGAAGTACTTGGCATTTGTCCAAACAAAGTAAACTGGAATTACATGAGTTGGAAGTTAGATACCATCTTCATCATAACTCCTATGAGATTTCTTCGATTTCGTGACCATTCTCAAATCATTTACGTTTCCAATTCAAGCTTCTTACATATTGATTCATCCTTGTTTGATTAGAATTTTCAAGAACTTACCACTTTTCCAAACAAGGTAAGCTGGAATCATATGAGTTGGAAGTGGGATATCTTCTTCATCATAACTCATATGATATTTCTTCAATTTCGTGGTCATTATCCACTGATTTATGTTTCTAATTCAAGCCTCTTACATCTTCATTCATCCTGGTTGGATTAGAATCTTGAACAACTTGCCATTTGTCCAAACAATGTATTTTAGAATAACTTGAGTTGGAAGTACGATACCTTCTTCATCATAACTCCTATAAGATTTATTCAACTTCATGGTGATTTTATACTGATTTTTGATTCCAAATCAATCATCTTACATATTGATTCATCATGGTTTTATTAGAATCTTGAAGAACTTGCAATTTGTTCAAACATGGTAAGTTAGAATCACATGATCTAAAAGTGGGATACCTTCTTCATCATAACTCCTATGAGATTTCTTGAACTTTTTGTTAATTCTCCACTTATTAAAGCTTCTTATATCATGGCTTATCCTGGTTTGATTAGATTCTTGAAGAACTTGCCATTTATCCAAACATGGTAAGCTGAAATCACATGACCTAATATTGGGATACCTTCTTCATCATAACATTTATGGGATTTATTCAAATTTCATGGTGATTCTCCATTGATTAATATTTCCAATCAAGCTTCTTACATCTTGATTCATACTGGTTTCATTAGAATCTTGAAGAATTTTCCATTAGGCCAAACAAGGAAGCTGGAATCACATGTGTTCGAAGTAGGATATCTTCTTCATCATAACTCATATGACATTTCTTCAATTTCTTGGTCTTTGTCCATTGATTTATGTTTCCAATTCAAGCTTATTACATCTTCATTCATTCTGATTTGATTAGAATCTTGAAGATTTTGTTTTTTGTCCAAACAAAGTAAGTTGGAATTACATGAATGGGAAGTAGGATACCTTCTTCATCATAACTCCTATAAGATCTATTCAACATCGTGATAATTCTCCACCGATTTATGTTTCCAAATGAAGTTTTATACATATTGATTAATCATGGTTTAATTAGAATCTTGAACAACTTGCAATTTGTCCAAACATGGTAAATTGGAATCACATGAGGTGAAAGTTGGATACTTTGTTCATTATAACTCCTATGAGATTTCTTCAACTTGTGATGATTCTCCACTTATTTATGTTTCCAATTCAAGGGTATTAGATCATGACTCATCCTGGTTTGATTAGAATATTGAAAAACTTGCCAGTTTTCCAAACATGTCAAGCTATAATCAAATGAGTTAAAAGTTGGATACCTTTTTCATCATTACTCCTATGAGATTTATTCAAAATTCTTGGTGATTTTCCATTGATTTATTTTTTCAAAGTAAAGATTCTTACATCTTGATTCATCTTAATTTACTTAGAATCTTGAAGAACTTGCATTTTTCGGAACATGATAAGCTGAGATTAAATGAGTTGGAAGTTAGATACCTTCTTCATCCTAACTCATATGAGATTTCTTCAATTTCATGGTCAATCTCCACTGATTTTTGTTTTCAATCCAAGATTCTTACATCTTGATTCATCCTGGTTTGATTAGAATCTTAAAGACCATGCCTTTTGTCCAAACAAGGTAAGTTGGAATCCCATGACTAGGAAATAGGATACCTTAGTCATCGTAACTCCTATAAGATTTATTCAAATTAGTGGTGATTCTTTATTGATTTATTTTTCCAAATCAAGTGTAACATCTCGATTTCTGTTATATGTGGAAAGACTTAAGATAATTGATTTGGCTACCTATGTCTCCAAAGTGCACTTACCTTTTCCGTCAAACATCCGTTTAGAACTCCAAAGTTAAGCTTTGTTAGGGCTGTTGTAGTGAAAAGATGGGTGACCTATCGGGAAGTGAGGCCAATACACGGGGAAAGGTCGGGTGGGGATTGCTGGGTCAGTAAATAATTATTTTGAGCTTTAGAAAATTTGTTCACCGATCGTTGGAACGGGATGGGGCCCACGGGCCGAGATAGAGGGCGTGGTTGGCCCATTAGCTATGGGCAGTCAGAATCACATAAGTAGGATGCCTTCTTCATCATAACTCCTATAAGATTTATTCAACTTCGTGATGATTCTCCACTGATTTAAGTTTAAAATAAAGTTTCTTACATATTGATTCATCATGGTTTGATTAGAATCTTGAAGAACTTGTAATTTGTCTAAGCATGGTAAGAATCATATGAGGTGAAAGTTGGATACCTTCTTTATCATAACTACTAGGAGATTTATTCAATCTTCCTGGTGATTCTCCACTTATTTAGATTTCTAAGTAAATCTTCTTACATCTTGATTCATCTTGGTTTGGTTATAACCTTAAAGAAATATCCATTGGTCTAAATAAGGTAAGTTGGAATCATATGAGCTGGAAGTGCGATACCTTCTTCATCATAACACTTATAATATTTAATAAACTCTGTGGTGATTCTTCACTGATTTATTTTTCCAAATAAAGCTTCATACATATTGATTCATCCTAGTTTGATAAGAATCTTGAAGTACTTGCCATTTGTCCAAACAAAGTAATCTGGAATCACATGAGTTGGAAGTTAGATACCTTCTTCATCCTAATTCCTATGAGATTTCTTCGATTTCGTGACCATTCTCCAATGATTTATGTTTTCAATTCAATCTTCTTACATATTGATCCATTCTTGTTTGATTAGAATCTTGAAGAACTTGTCATTTGTCCAAACAAGGTAAGCTGGAATCATATGAGTTAGAAGTGAGATATCTTCTTCATCATAACTCATATGATATTTCTTAAATTTGTGGTCATTATCCACTGATTTATGTGTCTAATTCAAGCCTCGTACATCTTCATTAATTCTGGTTGGATTAGAATCTTGAACAACTTGCAATTTGTCCAAACATGGTAAGTTGGAATCACATGAGGTGAAAGTTGGATACCTTCTTCATCATAACTCCTATGAGATTTCTTCAACTGTTGGTGATTCTCCACTTATTTATGTTTCCAATTCAAGGGTATTATATCGTGACTCATCCTGGTTTGTTTAGAATATTGAAAAACTTGCCAGTTGTCCGAAATGTCAAGCTGGAATCAAATGTGTTAAAAGTCGGATACCTTCTTCATCATTACTCCTATGAAATTTATTCAAAATTCGTGGTGATTCTCCATTGATTTATATTTCAAAGTAAAGATTCTTACATCTTGATTCATCCTAGTTTGCTTAGAATCTTGAAGATCTTGCATTTTTCCAAACATGATAAGTTGAAATTAAATGAGTTGGAAGTAAGATACCTTCTTCATCATAACTCCTATGAGATTTCTTCAATTTCGTTGTCATTCTCCACTGATTTATGTTTTCCATCCAAGATTCTTACATATTGATTCATCCTTGTTTGATTAGAATCTTAAAGACCTTGCCTTTTGTCCAAACAAGATAAGTTGGAATCACATGAGTTGGAAGTAGGATACCTTATTCATTATAACTCCTATAAGATTTATTCAACTTCATGGTGATTCTTTACTGATTTATGATTCCAAATCAAGTGTGACATCTCGATTTCTGTTGTATGTGGAAAGAATTAAGATAATTGATTTGGTTACCTATGTCACCAAAGTGCACTTACCTTTTCCGTCACACATCCGTTTAGAACTCCAAAGTTAAGCGTGTTAGGGCCTGTTGTAATGAAAAGATGGGTGACCTATCGGGAAGTGAGGCCAATACACGGGGAAAGGTCGGGTGGTGATTGCGGGGTCAGTAAATAATGATTTTGAGCCTTGGAAAATTTACGCACCCATCGTTGGAACGGGATGGGGCCCATGGGCCGAGAGAGAGGGCGTTGGTGGCCCATTAGCTGTGGGCGGTCGGAATAACATAAGTAGGATATCTTATTCATCATAACTCCTATAATATTTATTCAACTTCGTGATGATTTTCCATTGATTTATGTTTTCAAATAAAGTTTCTTACATATTGATTCATCATGGTTTGATTAGAATCTTGAAAAACTTGCAATTTGTCTAAACATGGTAAGTTAAAATCATATGAGGTGAAAGTTGGATACCTTATTTATCATAACTACTGGGATATTTATTCAATCTTCCTGGTGATTCTCCACTTATTTAGATTTCCAAATAAATCTTCTTACATCTTGATTCATCTTGGTTTGATTAGAGTATTGAAGAACTTTCCATTTGTCCGAGCATGATAAGCTGGAATCAGATGATTTAAAAGTGGGATACCTTCTTCATCATAACTCCTATGAGATTTATTCAAACTTCGTTTTGATTCTCCACTGATTTATATATCCAGATAAGGCTTCTTACATCTTGATTCATCGTGGTTTGATTAAAATCTTGAATAACCTGTCCTTTCTTCCAAACAGAGTAAGCTGGAATCACATTAGTTGGAAGTGGGATACCTTCTTCATCATAACTCATATGAGATTTCTTTGGTTTCTTAGTCATTCTCCACTAATTTATGTTTTCAATTCAAGTTTCTTACATCTTGATTAATCCTTGTTTGATTAGAATATTGAAGAACTTGCAATTTTTCCAAACGTGGTAAGTTTTAATCACATGAGGTGAATGTGGGATACCTTCTTCATCATAAATCCTAAGAGATTTCTTCAAACTTGTTGTGATTCTGGACTGATTTATGTTTCTAATTCAAGCTTCTTACATCTTTACTCATTCTGGTTTGATAAAAATCTTAAAGAACTTGTCATTTGTCCAAACATGGTAAGATAGAATCACATAAGTTAAAAGTGGGACACCTTCTTCATGATAACTCCTATGAAATTTATTTAAACTTCATGGTGATTCTCCACTACTTTATATTACCAAATAAAGCTTCTTACATCTTGATTCATCATTTTTTTATTAGAATTTTGAAAACTTGTCACATGAGTTGGAAGTGGGATATCTTCGTCAACGTAACTCTATGAGATTTTTTCAATTTCATGGTCTTCTCCACTAATTTTTGTTTCCATTCAAGTTCTTACATTTTTTCATCATGGTTTTATTAAAATCTTGAAGAACTTGTCATTTGTCCAAACACGGTAAGCTGGAATCAATTGAGTTGGAAAAAGGATACCTTCTTTATCATAACTCCTATAAGATTTATTCAACTTTGTGGTGATTTTCTATTGATTTATGTTACCAAATAAGGAGAATTCCATAGAAAAGACCTCAACTAAATTTCATTAAGCTTTTTAATACCCATTTTTTCCCTACCCAGTTTAATGCCTCAACTAATTATTTTTCTCATTTTAATATATAAACTTTTAAACTATGCCCACTTTACTACCAAATTTTTTTTATTATAGTTAAAATACTAATAAATTCAAATGAAACTTAAAGAAATCTCTAAAAATTACAAAAAAAAACTCTCAAAATTTTTAATTTTATTGTTTTAAAAAAAAGTTATTAAAATTTAAAATAAATTATTTTTAATTATTTTTAAAAAAATCCTATAGGTTATTTACCTCCTTTCATAAAGATTAAAAATAAAATTAGAAAATTTTCATATTTTTGTTAGATTGGATTTTTTTTTTAATTTTGTTTGAAACTTATTAGTATTTTTAATTAAAATTAATAATTTTTTGGTATTTAAATGGGTAAACTTTTAATTTGGTAATATTAAAATAAGCAAAATAATTAGTTGAGGTATTAATCTAGGTAGTGAAAAAGTTTAGGTATTAAAAAGCTTAATAAAATTTAGTTGGAGTATTTTTATGGTTTTATTACATATTGATTCATCATGGTTTTATTAGAATCTTAAAGAACTTGCAATTTGTCCAAACATGGTAAGTTAGAATCACATGAGATTAAAGTAGGATACCTTCTTCATCATAAGTCATATGAGATTTCTTCAACTTTGTGGTGATTCTCCACTTATTTATGTTTCCAATTAAAGCTTCTTACATCATGAGTCATCCTGCTTTGATTAGAAACTTCAAGAACTTGTCATTTGTTCAAACTGGATAAGCTGGAGTCATATGAGTTAAAAGTGAGATACCTTCATTATCATAACTACTACGAGATTTATTAAAACTTCTTGGTGATTCTCCACTGATTTATATTTCTAAATAAAGTTTCTTATATCTTGATTCATTTTGGTTTGATTAAAATCTTTAAGAACTTGTCATTTGTCCAAGAAGGGGAAGCTCGAATCACATGACTTAGAAGTGGAATACTTTCTTCATCATAACTCCTATGATATTTATTCAATTTTGTGGTCATTCTCCACTAATTTATGTTTACAATTTAAGCTTATGACATCTTCATTCATCCTAGTTTGATTAGAACCTTGAAGAACTTGCAATTTTTCCACACAAGGTAAGATAAAATCACATGAGTTGGAAGTAGGATACCATCTTCACATGAGTTGGAAGTAAGATACCATCTTCATCATAACTCCTATAAGATTGATTCAACTATGTGATGATTCTCCACAGATTTATGTTTCCAATTCAAGCTTCTTACATATTGATTCATCATAGTTTAATTAGAATCTTGAAGAACTTGCAATTTGTCCAAACATTGTAAGTTATAATCCGATGAGGTGAAAGTGGGATACCTTGTTCATCATAACTCCTATGCGCTTTCTTCAACTTTGTGGTGATTCTCAACTTATTTATGTTGCCAACTAAACCTTCTTAGATCATGACTCATCATAGTTTGATTAGAATATTGAAGAACTTTCCATTCGTCCAAACTAGGTAAGCTGGAATTAGAAATTTTGAAACTGGGATAGCTTCTTACATCTTGATTCATCCTGGTATAATTAGAATCTTCATTTAAGTCTGCGGAGGTTCGCTAATGCTATTTAATTGTTTTTGAGTGTTATTTATATCTATATAAGTTTTTCAAAATAATTTATTGAGTCAACAGAGGACTATGATCAAAATTTATTATTGACTAACTATACTATTAGCACTATTTTTAGAAGGTTGTTGGCAGAGATAGAGATACCAAATTGGATCATCATGCCACTATATCACACTTGCTTAGAAAGTTTAGAGGAACCAGAGCTGATTTCCAACACTAATTCGGACATTATTTGCTTGCTCTGGGATTTGGTATACATTGGATCGGATTCCTTATGCAAATCTGGAAGGTAAAAGTTTGTGTGTTCCTGATTCCCTTCTCTCTCCCCTTCAGATTAATAAAACAGTCGAACATGATTTGGTGGCTACAACCATTAAATCTTGATTCATATGATCCAATAAAGAGATAAAAAGGTCAAAAAGAAGTGAACAGGATCTGGTGGCAAAAACCATTAGGACTTGATTCATGGAAGCCTATCCAAATATCTCAGTCAATTAAAAAAAATGATACCCTCAAAACAAGGGAGACATTGACTGAGAAGAAGTGAGAAGAGAGAGAGGAAATGAATCAGAGAAGGCTGCCTGTGTGTTCAGATACTTGCAGAGGTAAGAGTCCATGTGTCATTTGATCGATACTCCCGAGGTAAAGCCTGCACTTTTATTTTATGCAAAGAAATGAAATCAGTAGAGGGGCGATTCAGACTAGTATTTGCTAAGTTGATGGTAGAATGGATTTGGTTGCTATAATAGGATAGGTTATATGAAATTTCTTTGGGATTGGCTTGATAGGATGTGGTTACAATAAAGTAAGGTGACAATAATACTTAGATAATATGTGAGTCTTCGCTTTTCAAAACATCTTTCACAGGCTTGTTTGCTTGAGGACAACAAAAGGTTAAGTCTGGAGGAGTTGATATAGCCTATTTATTACCAGTTTTAGATCATGTTATAGACTATATTTAGGGTATGATATGTGTGTCTAGGCTATTTTTTGCGGTCTTTGCAGGTCCAGGTACGCTTTGGAAATATATGAAGATACTTGGAGGTTTTGGAGCATTTAGAAGAGAATAATCCATAGCTGATCATTAGGAGAGTTGAAGTACAAGATTACCATCTTTCAATGATACAACGTACGCGTCGACCGATGTTACATAACCAAGATTTATCGATGTTTCACATCTTCTGTCGATCGATGTCCAGTTCGCAGACAACCAACTTTCAAGCCCAAGTTAGAGACATGACACAAGATTGCAAGATAACCCTTGGACAAGTTTTGGCCTAGACTTTAGGGATTTATATTTATACTTTATGTATTACACCAGAAAAAGAGCACTGGTGAGTGCTAGGTTTTAGGTGCAAAGTGCAGAAAGTGTGAGGGAGCTAAGTGTGCACCACCTCAACCATAGTTTTAGGATTTATTTAGGGAGAAGATTCATAACTCCTAAGGGAGATTTGTATTGAAACTCCAATATTTTATCTATGCATTTTATTTAGATTATTATTCTTACTTTAATTATGTATGAGTAGTAACCAACTAGATTTAGGGTTTATTAATGGTACTGATGAATTAGCCAAACAATAGAATTGCTAGGGGCATTATTAGATCTATTAATAGAATTGTGTTTATTGCTTGTGTTATAAAGTAGCTAACTAGAACCCTGATAATAGGATAGTTAGGCGCAAGCAAGAGCATGTTCTACTACCAGAAATTATTCTGTTTAGCTAGGTTGCTAGAAACAAACGAGAGTTAATTTAGTTAATCTAGTGAAGTTATCAAACTAGGTCATAAAGCTTGACTCAAGAAACCATCGATCGACGCAGGATCATTGCCATCGATCGATGGTCATTCCGTGTCAACAAGCGAGAGCTGAGACATTGCACTTAGTAAATAGATTAGACGCGCATGCGAGAGCCAGTTTCTTTTACATTAGATATTGAGTTTCATGATTAAATACCCTTAACTTCTATCTACTATAATCCACTTGCCTGAAACCCGAGAACTATCATATTTACATTTGCATCTACTTAAATTATTAGCATATTTTCATATTGCATTATTAGCATATTTCCATATTGCATTATTAGCATATTTTCATATCTGCATTATTAGCATATTTCTATATTGCATCTATACCTTCTAATAAGAAATATTTCTTTGACATGATTACTTGCTAACCAATATATATAGTTACCTAGCTTAGCTTTTAAAAATAAGAAATCTATGTGTGTCATTCTTCTATGTGGATTCGATCCCTAAGTACTACACCTGATCTCTCTTGACAAGAGTATTATTCTGTGTGTTAGGAGTAAGGGTTAATATGACAGCTGTTTGTTTAGGATATTTATACCCTATGAGAACATAAAAACACACCCACGTCAGATACCTTCTTCATCATAACTCCTATGAGATTTATTCAAACTTCATGGTGATTCTCCACTGATTTATATTACCAAATAAAGCTTCTTACATCTTGATTCATCCATCTTTGATTAGAATATTGAAGAAATTGTCATTTGTTCAAACATGGTAAGCTTGAATCACATGAATTGGAAGTGGGATACTTTCTTCATCATAAATCTGATGAGATTTCTTCAATTATGTGGTCATTATCCACTGATTTATGTTTCTAATTCAAGAATCTTACATCTTCATTCATCTATTTTGATTAGAATCTTGAAGAACTTATTATTTGTCCAAACAAGGTAAGCTGGAATCACATGAGTTGGAAGTAGTATACCTTCTTTATCATTATTCTTATAAGATTTATTCATCTCCGTGGAGATTCTCCACTGATTTATATTATGAAATAAATCTTCTTACATCTTGATTCATCATGGTTAGGTTAGAAACTTGAAGACATGCAATTTTCAAAACATGGTAAGTTGGGAATCACATGGGTTAAAGGGATACCTTCTTCATAACTCCAATGAGATTTATTCAAACTTCATGGTGATTCTCCACTGATTTATATTACCAAATAAAGATTCTTACATCTTGATTCATACATATTTGATTAGAATCTTGAAAAACTTGTCATTTGTCCAAACAGGAAAACTTGAATCACATTAGTTGGAAGTGAGATACCTTCTTCATCATAACTCTGAAGAGATTTCTTCAATTTGTGGTCATTCTCCACTGATTTATGTTTCCAGTTCAAGTTTCTTACATCTTCATTCATCCTAGTTTGATTAGAATCTTGAAGAACTTCTTATTTGTCCAAACAAGGTAAGCTGGAATCACATAGGTTGTAAGTAAGATACCTTCTTCATCATAACTCCTATAAGATTTATTCAACTTTGTGGTTAATTGCCACTGATTTACCGTATCAAGCTTCTTACATTTTTATTAATCATGGTGTGATTAGAAACTTGAAGAACTTGCAATTTGTCCAAACATGATAGGTTGAAATCACATGAGGTGAAAGTTGGATATCTTCTTCATCATAACTCCTAAGAGAATTCTTCAACTTTGTGGTGATTATACAGTTATTTATGTTTCAAATTAAATCTTCTTACATCATGACTTATCCTGGTTTGATTAGAATCTTGAAAAAATTGTCATTTGTCCTAAATGGATAATGTGGAATCAGATGAGATAAAAGTGGGTTACCTTCTTCATTCTAACTACTATGAAATTTATTCAAACTTCGTGGTGACTTTCCACTGATTTATATATCAAAATCAAGCTTCTTACATTTTGATTCACATGTTTTGATTATAATCTTGAAGAATTTGCTCTTTCTACAAATAAAGTAAGCTGAAATCACATGAGTTGGAAGTAGGATATCTTCTTCATCATAACTCCTAAGAGATTTCTTCAATTTTGTGGTCATTCTCCACCGATTTATATATTGATTCTTCCCTTTTTATTACAATCTTGAAGAATTTTCTCTTTGTCCAAATAGAGTAAGTTGGAATCAAATAAATTGGAAGTGGAATACCTTGGCCAAGATTTGGTGATTCTCTACCGATTTGTGTTTTCAATTCAAGATTCTTACATCTTGACTCATCCTGGTTTGATTACAATCTTGAAGAACTTATCATTTTTCCAACCATGGTAAGTTGCAATAACATGAGTTAAAAGTGGGATACCTTCTACATCATAACTCTTATAAGATTTATTCAAAATTCATGGTGATCCTCCATTGATTTATATTACCAAATAAAGCTTCTTACAAATTGATTCATCATATTACAATCTTGAAGAACTTGTCATTTGTCCAAACATGGTAAGTTGGAATCACATGAGCTGGAAATGGGTTACATTCTTCATCATAACTCCTATTAGATTTATTCAACTTCGTGGTGATTCTCCACTGATTTATATTTCTCAGTTCAAGTTTCTTACATCTTGATTCATCCTTGTTTGAATAGAATCTTGAAGACCATGTCATTGGTCCAAACAAGATAAGATAGAATCACATGAGTTGGAAATGGAAACCTTCTTCATTAGAACTCCTCTAAGATTTATTCAACTTTGTGGTGATTCTCCACTGATTTATGTTTCTAAATCAAGGTTCTTTCATATTGATACATCATGGTTTGACTAGAATCTTGAAAACTTGCAATTTGTCTAAACATAGTAAGCGTGATGATTCTCCACTAATCTATGTATCCAAATAAATATTTTTACACTGATTAATCATGGTTTGGTTAGAATCTTGGAAAACTTGCAATTTGTTCAAACATGGTAAGCTGGAATCACATGAGTTAAAAGTGGGAGACCTTCTTCATCATAATTCCTATGGGATTTGTTTTCATGGTGATTCTCCACTAATTTATATTACCAAATAAAGCTTCTTAAATCTTGATTCATCAATTTTTTATTAGAATCGTGAAGAAATTTTCATTTGTCCAAACAGGATAAGCTTGAATCACATAAGTTGGAAGTGGAATACTTTATTCATCATAACTCCGATGATATTTCTTCAATTTCGTTGTCATTATCCACTGATTTATGTTTCTAATTCAAGATTTTTACAACTTCATTCATCATGGTTTGATTAGAATCTTGAAGAACTTGTCATTTGTCCAAAAAAGGTAAGCTAGAATCACATGGGTTGGAAGTAGGATACCTTCTTTACCATAATTCCTATAAGGTTTATTCAACTACGTGGTGATTCTACACTGATTTATATTACCAAATAAATCTTCTGACATCTTGATTCATCATGGTTTTGTTAGAATCTTGAATAATTTGCAATTTGTCCAAACATGGTAAGTTGGAATCGCATGAGTTAAAAGTTGGATACCTTCTTCATCATAACTGCTTTGAGATTTATTCAAAATTCATTGTGATACTCCACTGATTTATATTACCAAATAAAAAGTCTACATCTTGATTCATCCGTGTTTGATTAGAATCTTGTAGAACTTGTCATTTGTCCAACAAGGAAATCTTGAATCACATGAGTTGGAAGTAAGATACCTTCTTCATCGATGAGATTTCTTCAATTTCGTGGTCATTTTCCACTGACTTATGTTTCCAATTGAAGCTTCTTACATCTTCATTCATCTTGGTTTGATTATAATCTTTGAGAACTTGTCATTTATTCAAACAAGGTAAGTTGGAGTCACATGAGTTGGAAGTATGATACCTTCTTCATCATAACTCCTATATGATTTATTCATCTTCATGGTGATTAACCACTGAGTTATGTATCCAAATCAAGCATCTTACATATTGATTCATCATAGTGTTATTAAAAACTTGAAGAACTTGCAATTTGTCCAAACATGGTAAGTTAGAATCACACGAGGTGAAAGTGGGATACCTTCTTCATCATAACTCCTATGAGATTTCTTTTACTTTGTGTTGATTCTACACTTATTTATGTTTTCAATTAAAACTTCTTATGTCATGACTCATCCTGGTTTGATTAGAATCTTGAAGAACTTACCATTTTTCCAAACTGGATAAGCTGGAATCGGATGAGTTAAAATTGGGATAATTTCTTCATCATAACTGCTATGAGTTTATTCAAACTTAGTGGTGATTCTCCACTTATTTTAATTTACAAAAAAGCTTCTTACATCTTGATTCATCATAGTTTGATTAGAATCTTTAAAAACTTGTCATTTGTCCAAACATGGTAAGCTGGAATCACATGAGTTGAAAGTGAGGTACATTCTTCATCATAACTCCTATGATATTTCTTCAATTTCGTCGTCATTCTTCACTGCCTTATGTTTCCAATTCAAGCTTCTGACATCTTCATTCATCCTGGTTTGAATAGTATCTTCAATAACTTGCCATTTGTACAAACATGGTAAGCTAGAATCACATGAGTTGGAAGTAAGATACCTTCTTCATCATAACTCCTATATGATTTATTTCACTCGTAGTGATTCTCCACTGATTTATGTCTCCAAATCAAGTTTATTACATATTTATTCATCATGGTTTGATTATAATCTTGAAGAACTTGCAATTCTTCCAAACTAGTAAGTTAGAATCACATGAGGTGAAAGTGGGATACCTTCTTCATCATAACTCCGATGAGATTTTTCCAGCTTTGTGTTGATTCTACACTTGTTTCTGTTTCCAATAAGAGTTTCTTACGTCATGAACATCATGTCTTGATTAGAATCTTGAAGAACTTGCAACTTGTCCAAACTAGGTAAGCTGGAATCAAATGAGTTAAAAGTGGGATACCTTCTTCATCACAACTCCTCTTAGATTTATTCAACTTCGTGGTGATTCTCCACTGATTTATGTTTCCAAATCAAGGTTCATACATATTGACATCATGTTTTGACTAGAATCTTGAAAATTTGCAATTTGTCTAAACAGAGTAAGCTTGAATCACATGAGTTGGAAGTGGGATACCTTCTTCATCATAACTCCTATGAGATATTTCCAGCATTGTGCTGATTCTACACTTGTTTATGTTTCCAATAAGAGCATCTTACGTCATGAACATCCTGTCTTCATTAGAATCTTGAAGAAATTACCACTTGTCCAAACTGGGTAAGCTGGAATCAAATGAGTTAAAAGTGGGATACCTTCTTCATCATAACTCCTATGATATTTATTCAAACTTCATGGTGATTCTACACTGATTTATATATCCAAATAAAGCTTCTTACATCTTGATTCCTCCTGGTTTGATTAGAATATTGAAGAACTTGTCATCTGTCCAAACAAAGTAAACTGGAATCATATGAGTTGGAAGTGTGATATCTTCTTCATCTTAAGTCATATCTGACTTCTTTAATTTCGTGGTCATTCTGCACTGATTTATGTTTCCAATTCAAACTTCTTATATCTTGATTCATCCTTCTTTGATTAGAATCTTGAAGAACTTGCAATTTTTTCAAAGATGGTAAGTTGGAATCACATGAGGTGAATGTGGGATACCTTCTTCATCATAACTCCTAAGAGATTTCTTCAACTTTGTGGTGATTCTGCACTGAATTATGTTTCCAATTTAACCTTTTAAAATCTTGAGTCATACTGGTTTGATTACAATCTTGAAGAACTTGCCATTTGTCCAGACATGGTAAGTTATAATCACATAAGTTAAAAGTGGGATACCTTCTTCATCATAACTCCTATGAGATTTATTCAAACTTCATGGTGATTCTCCACCGATTCATATTACCAAATAAAGCTTCTTACATCTCGATTCATACATGTTTGATTAGAATCTTGAAGAACTTGTCAATTGTCCAAACATGGTAAGCTTGAATCACATAAGTTGGAAGTGGGATAGCTTCTTCATAATAGCTCCTATGATATTTATTTAAATATCGTGATAATTTGCCACTGATTTATATATCCAAATAAGGCTTCTTACATTTTGATTCATCCTGGTTTGATTAGAATATTTAAGAACTTGCCATTTTTTTCAAACAGAGTAAGCGAGAATCACATGATTTTGAAGTGGGATACATTCTTCATCTTAACTCCTATCAGATTTCTTCAATTTCTTGTCATCCTCCAATAATTTATGTTTCCAATTCAAACTTCTTACATCTTGATTCATCCTTGTTTGATTAGAATCTTCAAGAACTTGCAATTTGTCCAAACATGTTAAGTTTGAATAACATGAGGTGAATGTGGGATACCTTATGCATCATAACTCCTACGAGATTTCTTCAATTTTGTGGTGATTCTGCACTTATTTATGATTTCAATTCAAGCTTCTAACATCTTTACTAATCATGGTTTGATTAAAATATTGAAGAATTTGTCATTTCTCCAAACATGGTATGCTGGAATTACATGAGTTAAAAGTGGGGAAATCAGCTAATTCCTATATCAACAAGGGCCAACACAGTACACAAACATGTCACCTGTGCGAAAACATACATGAACAAATAGAAAATTCAATTTCCATACATGAAGTTTTAAAATTTGGTTTTAACATACATTGACCAAATTTTTGTTAGTCAAACGTTATGGAATATGACTTGTCTTTAACTCAGTAACAGGAAATTGGTTAATTCCAAAGACCAACGGTCCCGATCAATACATAAACACTTTACCTATGCGAAAATATACATCAACTAATACAAAATTCAAATTCTTTACATGAATTTTGAAAATTTGATTTTAACATACATTGACCTACAATCAAGGATGTTGAGGGTTTTATAGGTTTAATTTTTAAACTCGAATTCAATAAGCAAGTAATCCAGCTTTCGCATTCAATTACTAATCAAATGTTCAAATCATGTGATTTCAACTCTTGTCTGCGAATTTAGAAAGAGCGTCGATCGATACCAATGATTGAGTGTCTATCAACACTTCTTTAGAAAAGCATTAACGTATATATCAGTAATGCTCAACTAAACCCTAGACCAACAGTTGTATGCGCCTTGGTATCTAATCCAGCAGAGTTCGGGTTTCGTTAATTGATTGCACTCTCATGCCTCTCAATTTTCTTATGATTCTAGGGTCAAATAATTAGTCACAGTCTCATGCTTTTCCAACTACTCTAAATCCTAGTTTTACAAGCTACCCTTGTGTAGAAATCAGTTAGAAATTCTAGAAATCCTAATCAATTATTAGTTTGACACTAAGCTCATGAAATCCCTAAATCTAACAAGATGATTACTCAGACATGGAAGCAATAACACAAATCATAATATGAATAAACAAATCAGTGATAAAACTTAAGGAGTTCTGATCAATCTCTGAAGGAGAATTTATCTTCTCGACAAACCTAAAAAAATGTACAAAAGAAAGTGTAGAAAGCGTAGTCATCAACAATGGTATAGAAAACTATAAAAGCTTGGTATAAAGTCGTCCAGGTGCATTCTGGTAATTTGTGGTGACATCTGGGACATACCGCTCATAAAATAGACTCGGTCCGTTTTCATGCATCAGTTTCTTCGATACCAAGAGGTCTGTGTATACCGACACTCCTTCTAAATCTCGACAGCTTCCTCTCGCGAGGCACACGTACCCCTATTTTGTAAAACATGCATGACTTTAGATCTAACCGTTAGCTGGACCTGAAACTGGTGGCATTGGAGATATAACTCATATGTCTATATTGTCTCAAAGGATGACTCAATCAAACCGTAGGAAGGTCTCCATCTGTAGCTAAATTTCTGACGCTTCCGCGCAGCTCTACATCTCAAAAAGCTCAAGAATCTCTCAAGTTTTCCAAAACGTACCTGAACCCGAAAACACTCTAAAACATACTCCAAAAACATATAATATAATATATATATAGGACATATACCATGGCCTAAAAGTGGTAAAATCCATGGTATATCAACGGTAAACATAATTTTTATGTAAAATATGGCCGAAAATTCGAAGACTTCTAGAGAAGTGTTCTAATTGGAAGTCAAATTTCACTTGAAATTTTTGTTCTCTCTTATGGTTAGGACTCTTATATTAATAGTTTATATAATATTGTAATATCCACTTTTTCTCCAATCTATTAAAAGATTCTTTGATTAATGCTTTATTCTTTCAGACGAGTTCTCCAAAAAGTTTCCCTAGCAGACTTCTTAAGAAGTCTTCTCCTATTAGCTAGAAACATTAACAAACATGAATGTTTGCAACTTAATAATTATCATCAATTAAGTTATGAATTTCATTGATGACCCTCACTATTGACTAATAACTTTTTAAGACTTTGCAGACCAAGCTGGTAGCTCTGCATCCACATGGACGATAAATGACGGATACTTCCTGCCACTGTGTGCAAGACTGTCCGCTCGTGAATTCTGTGTCTGTGGTATATTAATGAGGTATCAGCTATGGAAATTCTCCTTCAGGAACTTGATATCGTCCAAATAACTTGCAAAAACCAGCCATTCTTATGGTTCCGAAACTATCTTCACCAACTGGAATAAATCTTTGCAATGTGACATTAAACTGGTGTAAATTCCTCACACATTCTATTGCCCAAATGAATGCCTCTATTTCCAAGTGTAGCGGGGATTGACCAGCTCTAGTATTTCTCGCTCTCATCAAGCCATCAAAACCTTTTAATGTTTTATACCATCCTTGTAACACCCCCGAACCGTCCTAGACATATGGTCGACCAACCGGCCAACAAATAAACAAGAACATGACCGATATACCGACCAACACCCAAAGTTAGAGATGAAGTGAGCGAACAGGCCATCCAACAATCAAACAAGAACATGACTGACCGTCCAACCCAACACCATGGTCCGGAAGCGCTGCGTGACGGGCTAGGGACAATCTGGTAAGAGTCATAGAACTTACTCCGCGACCTAGAGAAGTTCATCTACTAACTCATCCCGCTAAATCAAGGGTGAAGGCTTTGCGACCCGTACCAAGAATTAGCGTTTCCGTTAGATCAAGCCCTAAGGCTTTTCAACCCGTACAAAGACCTAACGCTGTGTTAGACCGGACTAGTCAAATATCAGAGTACTCATGATGTACATATAAAACAAATACTTTATTGATTCAAAGAAATATTCATGCATTGAATAATTCAAGATTGGGCCCGGTCTAATGCCAAATCAAGTCAACTCAACACAAATCAAAATACCGTTTATAGAAGGCAAGAAAATATACACTGGCAGTCCTAACGTCCAGCACCAAGCTATCCATTTATCCTTACTAAAATGACCTGCAAAAAGGACAACAAAGTTGGATGAGTAACCTAATGTTACTCAGTGAGATGGCAGCCTCTACCAGCAACTTAGTAACTAACCAAGCCAACCCAAAATAACAATCAATCTAGCCCTAGCAAGGAATCAAAGTTAAAGCTAAACAATCAATCACAAGCAATCATTGTAATCGAACCGTTACTAAGTTAGACTTGGCATCCTACCATGATCCAACTTCAAGTAATGGGAACCTTCATGAAAACAAGTCAACAACCAATCCCTACTTAACCATATATATACCTGAGTTTAGTACTCATGTAGTGTAAGACATTATACTATACAAGAATCATTGACCGGTCGACCAACAATCAGATAAGAACATGATCGGCCAATCAATGATACCGCATAGCTTCCAATATCCACCACCCTTCATAAGCAATCACTAAAAAAAATATAACAGCCAAATTTGGGTCTACACTAACCAAACATACACTAAGCCTAATCCGGTACCTAAGCCGGAATTAGGTATTAATGTTAGAAACCCCAGGGTTCAATAACCCTCTACGACACTCTAAAACAACACAACACTCTAACTCTAACCTGTTGACTTCATGTTCCTCCTATACATCGGCAATAACCAATCTCCTTACCACAAAGGCTAGAAGAAGGAACTTTCAACCGTCCACGACTCACAGTCACTCGGACACCGCGCGACAGCCCACAATCATTTAGGTCACTGCCGGGTGTTGAAAGCCCATAGTCATTCGGGTCACTGTCAACCGTTACATCGTCATGTAACACTCAGACTAGGCCATGACCCCGTCTCTCTAAGTCTTCCAGATCCAGCGAATAATGGGTTTCCTTGGACCCGCTGGATACGAGGTCAAGAAAACAATAATCACCCCTAAACATGCCTAGCATTGGCGGGTTACAAACTTGCTATCAGAAATACACACTCAATACAAACACAATCGAGAACCTAACCTAAGGATAAATTTCCAGATCCTAACTAGACTCTCAACTCAACAACACTGGCCAATAGTACCAATTGTCCGACCTATATGGCCTAAGACCCTTAGTACTAACATCTAAACAACTAAACAACAATCTCATAACTAAACAACTCAACCAGATAGTCACTCCCTTACCAAGAGATGACTAACCTCAATCAAGAAGATTAACTAAAGAAACATGCATTTAACTAATCTATCATGCAATCAACACAATCAAACATTACCCAAATAGTTCAGCCTCATGAAACTATATTTAAAGATAACGAGAACCTACACTCAACCATATCAACACACAATAATATCAAAACATGATGCACCTTATTCCTAATCAGGTTATTAACTCATTCTTAATTCCATCTCAGCTTAACCGATGCTAAAATGAGTCTATTTCAATAAATAACCCTAAGGAATCTATCTTGAAATAGCGTGAGCATTCTATCCTATATGAATACTCTATCTATTCAAAGTTCCAATTGGAAATCAATCAAAAAATATCCTAAATTACAAACAGAATTCAAAATACCAACTCACAGTGTTCTATGTCGATAAGCAGTTAGTCGATCGGAGAGGACTTGGCGAAACCCAACCTTGACGTCTTGAATGAACTGGACTGATCTTTACTTGTAAAGAACCTCCCTTTATACTTCTCTGGACTGAAATCAACTCGAGCAGAACCTTCTCTAGGTGCTGCCTCAAAATTGGTAGAGAAACTGACCTCGAGAATTCTCTAAAACTCTTGAAAAAGCTCGGAAACTCTTGATTTCTTTCTCTATTTTTTCTCTCACGTTTTAAGGTGCTTTGATGTGGTGTGGATGTGGTTAAATTAGGTGGGGGTCGTGTGTATATATAGGATACAGCAGCTAATCAGCTTCAGGTTGGTGGCAGCCCATGTGTCGGTTCGCATGGTTCCGGTTGCATGCACGGCAACACCTCGTCCTCCACATGGCGGTCAGTATGATAAAGTATCATGCAGGCCGCCACCGTTACTCCCAGATTTCAGGCTGCATGAATGAAACTCATGCAAGGCTCAACACCAGCTCCACATGTCGATCAACATGCTTCGGTTGTAGGCGCGGCGACACCTCGTACTCTGACATGTCAAGCCGCATGTACTGCTTCCATGAGAGGAGACACATCGTGCTTGTTTATACAAATAGCTTTCTAGATATCTGACACCATGTTCTGATCCCTTGCGTTGAGCCACCTCGGGCTTCTCGTTCCATTTGCCCGATTTCGACCTTTTCGGCATATTTTAGACCCGCGATTATTCCCAAATATTTTTTCGCTCCCATTATGATCCGCTGAATATTTTTAATAAATTCCCAACTGAATTATTACTTGATGTAAAATATTTCTCGAGCATCCGTCTTCCCCAAAAAATTTCCGCAATACCAAAATTTGGGTTTTCGCTCAACTTCAGATTTTTTCGTCGTGCTTAGTTCCCATCCTTCTTCCGTCTTATTATGTTCTCAACATAATATTTTATTGATACTAAGTTTTTTTCGAAAAAGTTGTGCTTCTAAAATGTCATTCTTCTAAAACGTTGTTCTTCTATAACGTCATTCTCCAAAAATGTTATGCTTCCAAAACGTCATTCTCCAAATATGTTATGCTTCCAAAACGTCCTTTTGATCAATCTATCACATTGTCTAACCATAGTCGAGTGGAATATTCAATTCATGGTCCACCCATGATCAATTCTTTGACCACCTCGTACTTGAAACTTCTCGATCGATCCTTACTACCCGCGACTCAACCACCATTTTGATGCTCGGCCAATCTTCTATTTTCTTCAAATCATGTCATGTTTTATATGACCAAAAATCAACATTCCTCATCCTACTTTTATCCCCAAAAGCTTAGCTCCAAATTCCAACTTGTCGATCTCAACCATTTTACCCCTTCAGAAGGGTTACTACAATCCTTGTCCAGAAAAAATCTCTTGGTCTTTCCGGGATCTATCTATAAAAAACCATCTTCGCAATATTTTGGCAATACTTCCTCTCCTATAACTCCAATATTATTTTTTGTAATAGATTCATTTGCCTCCGCCCAAACCTTCGATTATGCTTCTGCTAAACTTAGAGTGTCTCTGGGATTGATGTAGCTTTTATTATGCACTCTCAAATTAACCCTATAAGCTACTTTTTACTCTCTCAAATAAGAGGTTCAGTTGTAGTACTTAGGGATCGAATCCACATGGAGTGTGGGCACACAATAGACTATAGATGTTTAGATTAAGCTAGGCAAACAGTTTATTAAAGAAGATTAAGTAGACAAGTAAGCAGGTAATTGGTTTGATAACAATAAGATGAAATAGCTAGGTCTAGGGATTTATCAATCAATAGATTCAAAACACAAATCAAGTATGCTATGGGTTTTATAAATCAAATTCTAGAACTCGAATTCAATAAGCAAGTAATCCAACTCTCGCATGCAATTACTAATCAGATGCCTAAGTTTACGTTCTAGCTCTCGCATGCAAACAAGGATCAAGCGTCGATCGATACCAATTCTTGGGTATCGATCGATACTACCTCAGACAAGAATTAACACACATATCGATAATGTTCAACTAGATGCTAGACCAACTCTCGTATTCTCCTTGACATCTAATCCACACAGGGCTCAGGTTCTGTTAATTAATTTCACTCTCGTGTCTCTCAATTGTCCTATTATTTTAAGTTCAAGAAATCAGTCACACTCTCGTGCTATTCCACTACTCTAGATCCTAGTATTACAAGCCACCCTGGTGTAGAGATATATAGATAACCTAGAAATCCTATGACTATCAGTTTGACATTAAGAACATGAATCACCTAAACCAAACAAGATGATTACTTAGACATGGAAGCAATAACACAAATCATAGTCTGAATAAATAATAGATATAGAAATCAATATAAAACCAAAGGAGTTCCAATCAATCTCTGAAGGAGAATTGATCTTCTCTCCAAAACTTAAGACAATGAATAAAATAAAGCTTAGCCGTCAACAATGGCTTAGAAAACTACATAATTTAGGTCCAAACTCATGCAGTGGTATTCTGATAACTTGTCATGACATCTGGGCTTAAGTCGGCCATAAAAAAGTTTGGTCTGTCTTCTGGAATCACCGTCGATCTATGGTAAGTTTGTGTCGTCGATCGACACTCATTCATCCCCTCGACAGCTTCCTCTCGCGAGGCAGACAGACCACTCTTCCGAAAATCAGGCATAACGCTAGATCTAACCGTCCGATGGACCTTAAACTGGTGCCATTGGAAAGTTAACTCAAACCTATATCTTCTGTCAAAATACCAGCTCAATCTCACTGTCTGAAGGTCTTCATCCATAGCGAAATTTCTGATGCATCTGCGGAGTTCTGCATCTCTAAAAGCCCTAGAATCACCAAAGTTCTCCAGAACGTACCTGAACCTCAAAGTACTCTAAAACATACTCCAAACATATATAATAGACTCTAAATATGGCTGATATCATGGCACAATAGTGGTAAATATCAGGCCCTATCAACTCCCCCAGACTTAACATTTGGCTTGTCCTCAAGCAAACAAAGCATGTGAAAGAGGTTTTAAAAAGCGAAGACTCACATAATGTCTAAGTATAACTGTCACCCTATTTTGTTGCAACCACATCCTATCAAGTCGATAACATACCAACTATTAACAAGAAAATTCTTAAAAAGTCATTTAAAATTTGGAGAAAATGAAAGTTCAATAAATACTGACGTAGAAGACTTCAATAGAAATCTTCTAAGAGATAAATTCTGTAGAAGTCTCCTAAGAGAAGACTTCTGTAGAAATCTTCCATTTAATTTATTTTCCAATTGCAAATTACGAAGTAAGATCTGTTAAGAAGTATTCTATAGAGCAGGCTTCTAGAGAAGTCTTCTTTTGTAAATATTGGCTTACTTTGTTATGAAAAATTCTTGATAATACTAAAGAAGACATTAAACTTTGATAAGCAGGTTAGTTTTACAGTTGACTGAAGTTTTGCAGATATTTGACTTTTCTAAAGAAGACTTCCGGAGAAGTCTTCTCACGTATTCTCTTTAAAAGTCAAACTTGGTCAACTGCAAAATTAACCTACGCAAATTTCTTACGACATTTTGAAGACTTCATGTGACAGTAGAAGACTTGTCTAGATACAGAAGTCTTCTTTCAAAACCACGGTATGACCAAAATCTCCGAATAAAACCAAATTAGACTTCTTGAGAAGTCTTCTTATGAATATTAAATGTTTAATTTGTTATTTTCAATTGCAAAATTAAAATACGCATAAATATTTTGACAATTCGAAGAATTCATGTGACGGTAAGAAGACTTTATGTGACAGTAAGGAGACTTCTATATAAGTCTTCCCCGTGAAGACTTCTCCGGAAGTATTCTCTGGAAAGTCAAAATCTGCAACACTTCAGTCAATTGCAAAACTAACATGCTTATCAGAGAATACTTCTATAGAAGTGTTCTCAATTTTTTTTCTGTTATAATGAAAAGTTAGAAAGAACTTTTCCAGAAGTCTCCACCGCGAAACATATCTGAAAGTTCAAATATGATTCTTAGATCCGGGTAAGATTGATGTTTAGCTTCTTTAAGTACACATAAATTCTTTATGAAAGTTACCCACTCATTCTTGACCAAGAAACATGAACTTGGGTAACTCCAATAAGCTTATGAATTTTGAAATAAAAAAGTCGGTACTTTGGAATGAAATGAGAGAGAAATTGAAAGAGAAATGGTTTGTGTTAGAATAAGGATATGCAGATTTAGATGTAGATGTAGATGTCGATTTTAGGTGCATATGGAGATTGAAATTGGTTGTTCATGGTGGTTAGTGTATTGATGATAATGGTAATGTTAAAAATGAAAGAAGAAGACGAGGAATATAGAGTAAAACAATCATTTTCGAAAAAAATAAAAAAGTAATGGGATTTTCATGATTACTTAAATTTCTGGGGTAAATAGAGCAAATAAAAATTCCAAAAAGAAAGTTTACATTTGGGGTTGACTATAAATTTTAGGTCATATTTCCAAAACTCCCCTATCTTTATAAAGTTTATATATCAATTTCAAGAAGGTCTTCCCACACATGGAAGAATTTTTGCAATGTAAGACGTTCTTCTACACCATTGATATCCGACATATCCCAAGGGCAACAAACACTATGGCAGATAAGTTAGCACGCAGTGCTAGAAGTCCACCTTCTGCTATGGTTTATGTCGACTCAGTTCCACCTTGTTGGCTAGCTGGCTTAGATTCTTCTTAGTCTTTATTAGTTTTTGTTGAAAAAAGGTCCTCATAAAACATTAGGAAGATTTTATGCATATTCAAGAATATCTTACTAAATATACATATGATTAAAATTCGGTAAATTATTCATAAATATATATTCATGAATCTCTTGATAAACATACATTAAAAATGTATTTTTAAGTGGCTCTGAATTTTCGCCATTCCTATGTACTCTTCTATGGGTGTCGATCGATACTCATCTGATGGTGTTGATCGACACTTGTGCGAGCTGTCAAAAGTCATAGAACTTTCTACTAGAAAAGCACCTTCTTCCAGCTTCTCATGCTCGATTACTTCCCCAAAGTCATTATCAAAGATGGCATCAACCTGGTGCCTTTTGCTCTCCCTAGCTTTCCCTTTAACTAGAGCTTATTGCCTCTTCGTAGCTTCTGTTGTCTGAGAATTATGGGTGTTTAGCATCCTGACATGGGTGTTCATGGCTTCTAATTTTCCATTCAGCTCTTTGTGGATAGAATCCAACCTCATATTTAAGTATGCACTCATCTTCTGCTGAATTTATGTGGCTTGTTCCTTCATAGATTTAATTCTCTGAATATGGTCCTGAAAACATATTTCATTTATTTGATTCTCGTCCTCTTCTGCATCCTGTTCCACGAACGAGATTTCATGTACAAAATCAGTTTTTTCCTCGACCTCAATGATCTTGTCATTATTCGTAACAACTGATTGCGTTTTGTGATTATCCATATTCCTAATAATGTTGCTAGACACAAAGTTCTGAATCAATCTCTTAGCTTCCTCTGGAGTCCTAGTCCCAAAGTTCCTTTCTCTTGCCTGATCCAACATTATATGATAATGCGCATCAATACTTTTGGAGAAGAATCCCAGCAGTTGAATCACCGTGAAACCATGATGTGGACATTCTTTTTGGTACCCCCTAAATCTGTCCCAAGAGATTATAAAACCTTCAGCAGGTCCCTGAGAGAATGTCAAAATCTTATCCCTTTGCTCTTATGTCTTTGTATCATCAAAAAAATTAGTCAAAAATGCAGTCTTGACATCATCCCAGGTAGTGAGAGATCCTGGTGACAGAAGTTTCAGCCAAACAAGTGCATTCCCAGAGAGAGAATACTTGAATAACTTGCATAGAAGATAATCTTTAGGTTCTTCATCCTCCAGGATGCTAGAAATAAAATTCTCTAGTGTTTCAATGTGGTCCAGGGGATCTTCACCCACTGGATTTCTCGAGGTTGAATCACAGACCTGTTAATATATAATCGAGTAGGTCTGATCAACTCTGTTATCGATCGATGCTCAGGGATTACAGCCCCCTGTGCATCTAATTTCTGACCTGCTGCATTACACAGATAACCCTCAGGGTCATGGAGGTCTCTATTCTCATCCCTAGTCAGAATAAGTGCCGCAGCCATCTCTACTCGCCGGTTACTGTCAATCGATGGTAGGTCGAAGAGTGGTGTCGATCGATTTCGAAGTTTTATTGTCGATCGATGCTAGACGTTTCTCTCTGCGGATGGTGCGTTCAATAGCTGCTGGGTCTGAGAAAAGTAAGTCTTTTTCCTTGTTGCTCCTTGAACTGCTCTGCATGAACCTGAAAGACAAGGAAAAAATTATGTAAGTAACTGAAATAGAAAATAAAAACCTAGACTAAACCTATTTAATCAAGTCTAATGGCGATCCTCGCTCCCCGGCAACAACGCCAAATTTGATGTAGCTTTTATTATGCACTCTCAAATTAACCCTGTAAGCTACTTTTTACTCTCTCAAATAAGAGATTCAGTTGTAGTACTTAGGGATCAAATCCAAAGGGAGCGTGGTCACACAATAGATTATAGATGTTTAGACTAAGATAGGCAAACAATTTATTAAAGAAGTAATAGTGACAAGGAAGCAGGTGATTGGTTTGATAACAATAAGATGAAATAACTAGGTCTAGAGATTTATCAATCAATAAATTCAAAACACAAATCAAGGATGCTAAGGGTTTTCTAGATCAAATTCTACAACTCGAATTCAATAAGCAAGTAATCCAGCTCTCGCATGCAATTACTAATCATTTGCCTAAGTTCTATGTTCCAGCTCTCGCATGCAAACAAGGATCAAGCGTCGATCAATACCAATACTTGTGTATCGAACGACACTACCTCAGACAAGCATTAACAGACATATCGATAATGTTCAACTAGATCCTCGACCAACTCTCGTATGCGCCTAGATATCTAATCTACATAGGGCTCAGGTTTCGTTAATTAATTGCACTATCGTGCCTCTAAATTGTCCTATGATTTTAGGTTCAAGCAATCAGTCACACTCTCGTGCTATTCCACTACTCTAGATCCTAGTATTACATGCCACCCTGGTGTAGAGATCTATAGATAACCTAGCAATCCTATGACTATAAGTTTGACATTAAGAACACGAAACCCCTAAACCTAACTAGATGATTACTAAGACATGAAAGCAATAACACAAATCATAGTCTGAATAAATAATAGATAAAGAAATCAATATAAAACCAAAGGAGTTCCAATAAATCTTCGAAGGAGAATTTATCTTCTCTCTAAAACTTAAAACAATGAATAAAATAAAGCTTAGCCGTCAACAATGGCTTAGAAAACTATATAAATTAGGTATAAACTCGTGCATGGGGTATTCTGGTGACTTACCATGACATCTGGGATTAAATCAGCCATAAAAAAGTCGGGTCTGTCTTCTGGGATCACCGACTATTGATGGTAAGGTTGTGCCGTCGATCGACACTCATTCATCTCCTCGACAGCTTCCTCTCGCGAGGCAGACATACTACTCTTCCGTAAATCGGGCATAACTTTAGATCTAACTGTCCGATCGACCTCAAACCGGTGGCATTGGAAATATAACCCATATCTATATAATTTGAAAAAAATCAGCTAAATATAACTGTGGGAAGATATCCATCCATAGCTAAACATCTGACGCATCTACGCAGTTCTTCATCTCTAAAATTCCTAGAATCACCAAAGTTCTCCAGAATGTACATGAACCTGAAAGTAATCTAAAAAATACGGGTCGACGAGCTATTTCCCTACGAGAACTATCATATAACATCAGATCCCCACCAAACTATGACCTAGTGTCAAATCTCCACGATTTGAAATTTATAAACTTATTTCTCCACGAATTAACAATTTTGAATGTATTTCTCCGCGAACCGATACTTCAGAACTTAATTACCCATAGACCTTGGTTTTAATTAGTTTATTATTAACCAAATAGTTTAAACCGGCTAAACCAAACCAAAATTCATTTCAACAATTTTTATTCAAGAATCTTGTTTATCTTCTTCTTGGAATTTCAATATAGATTCTTTTGAATTCAAAAAAGATTTCCTATTTTTTTTTAAATATTTTTGCGTTTTTTAAAAAAAATAAAAAAAAATTACATCAAGATTTTATGTTTACAAAATTGAATAAAATTACAATGAACAAATAAGGTTATTAATTTTTTTTAGTTTTTGAATTTTGAAAGCAAAAACTAAATTTTAATAAAACTATATGTCAAAATCTATGTTTTGTTGAATTTTGACGTAAATCAAATTTTTAACAAAATTAGATTTTTTGACATATATTTTTATCAAAATTTGATTTTTTTTCTTTTAGATTTCCAAAAAAAAATTTAACAATCTTATTTTTTCATTGTGATTTTATTAAACTTTATAAAAATAAAATCTTGATGTAATTTTTTTCTTTTAAATTTCAGAAAGCACAAAAATATAAACCTAAAACAATATACTTTAATAAAAAAATTTTAAAATGAATTTTGGTTTAGTTTAGTCGATTAAAACTATTTGGTTAATAATAAACTAATTAAAACCATAGTCTATAGGTAATTAAATTTCGAAGTATCGCTTCGGGGAGAAATACATTTGAAATTGTTAATTCGTGGAGAAATAAGTTTGTAACTTTCAAATCATGGAGATTTGACATTAGGTCATAGTTTGGTGGAGATCTGATGATATATGATAGTTCTCGCGGGGAAATAACTCGTCGACTCCAAACATATATAATAGACTCTAAATATGGCTGATATAATGGCCGAATAGTGGTAAATATCAGGCCCTATCAAGGATCAATATCCAAATTACTGAAAACTTTTTTATTTTTTCTTTTCCAAATGTACCATAAGATCCATGCATAATGATGATCCTACCAATGAGGGAAAATTATCCAAAACAGATAATCCATATTTCTAAAAAGTGACCGAGTAGGATAATATTTGGATCTGAAGGAATCCGTGAGAGTGCTCAAACTTGAACCACCAGTGGGATTCAAAGAACACATGATTTACTGATTCCTCAGGTGCGCCACACCTTGCACATTGAACATCTCCCTGTAATCCTCTCGCTCTAAAATTATTTTTAACCGCTATGCATCCTGATACCATTTTCCTTAAAAATGTTTCATGTTTGGTTGACATAGAACTTTCCACCAAAAAGCCTTTAGTGAAGAAATTGTAGGAACATACTCTATCGGCGGTTTTTCTCTGTAAGGATAGACCCTCTCTACTTGATATCCAGATTTAACTGTATATTTCGCAGTCTTGGTAAAATTCCATCTATCTTGGTCAACTAACTGAAACCGACTTAATGGTATATTTTTCAGTGATCTTCACATCCTGAGCCTGTACATTCCATGTTCTCGTAGTTGTATCTATAAGAGAGTCTACTGTAAGATCCGGGTAAAAATTATCTGATTTTTGTGTGCTGGTCTCGGGCTATTGGTTGTGAGCCAAGTGGCCTTTCATACTAAGATAGATGATCCTGATCCCACCCTTTTGATTAGTCCTTTGCTAACCAAAGATCTAGCAGAGACAATACTACTCAACTCATAAGATGGTGAGTACGATCTGATTGGTTCCACGGGTGATGCATTCCTAAAATACCGACCTTTGAATACGTGGGAAAACAAGGTGTTCGGTTTTTCTATCAACCTCCAAAATTTCTTCCCAAGCATAGCTGTATTTGAAATCCATGATGTCTTTAAACTATAATCATCCTTCATCCTTGTGAAGGCATAGTTTATCCCATGACTTCTAATTTAAACCTTTGGGTTACCCCCTGAGATCCACCAAAATTGAGCCACTGCACTCGTTAATTTCTTCGTTACTGTCATGGGGATAAGAAAACATGATATCACGTGATTTGGGAGAGCTGTCACCACAAATTTAATAATCACTTCCTTTCCTCCCTTAGTAAAAAACTTCAAAGTCCATCCATTTACTCTGCTATTTAGAGGATCCTGGATAATTCCAAAAACTTGTTGTTTTTGAGCCCCCCAAACTCTCAGGCATTCCGAAGTATCATCTCATTCCTCCTAGATTTTGAATCCCCAAGATATCCCGAAGTTCCTGTCTTGTGGATTCTTCAATCATGTGTTCAAATTGAATTGACGTGTTTTGGAAGTTTATATGCTGACATGATACAACCTCATATTTCTTTAAAATCCTGAGAATTGTCTGGCATTCCTCTTTTTTTGCTTTACAAAAAAGAGATTGTCATCTGCAAATAACAAGTGAGAAATTGAGGAGCAAGACCTTGCAAACTTCATTCCAGTCAATTGTTTCTGTCTTTATTCCTTTTTTAGTATTCGCTATCAGTGCATTCGTACACAGAATAAATAGATAAGGGGACAATGGATCATCATGTCGCAAAACTCTCTATGGAATTATGTGCCCCTTCGGTTGAGCATTCGGTAAAATGCTGTACTGTACCGTTGATATACATTCCATCATCAACTGAATCCACTAGTGCTAAAACCCCATCTTGTGAAGTAAAGCCAGAATAAAAGATCATTCCACCCTATCATAAGCTTTACTCATATCTGTTTTTATAGCCATCAACTTACTTTAGCATGCTTTATTTTTTCTCAGCCCATGAAACATCTCCTGAGCTACAATAATGTTATCAGAGATCAACCTTCTAGCCACGAAAGCGGACTGAGTTTCCGAAATAAGATTAGGAAGACATGCCTTCATTCTTTGACATAAAACCTTAGAAACCACTTTATATCTAACACTACAAAGACTTATTTGCCTAAGCTCTGTTATTCTCCTACGTCTCTCTATTCTGGGAATCAAGGAAACGTTTGTAATGTTTAACCTTTCATCTATCTATCTAGAGGTCGAGAAATTATTGGCCATTTCCAACATATTATTTTTAAAGGTATGCCATGAGTGTTAAAAAATAATGATGTCATTCCATCTGGACCAGGGGCTTTTTCTGGGGCATCATAAATAAGGCTTGCCGTACTTCTTCCTCTGTCACATTCCTGATATGTTTGTGATTCATTTGAGGAGTGATACCAGTTGAAATCTCATCCAAAAAACTTTCAAATTCTGATTGTGAAGGTGGTGCTAAACAAATCTTCAAAATAATCCACTGCAACCTTCTCAATTCTTTTCTCCTCTATTATCCAGTTTCCATTATCATCATATAAACCCACAATCCTATTACGAGCTCGGTGTTGCTTCGTAGGAGCATGACAAAACTTTGTATTATGATCCCCTGAGGTATATTACATATTACGACTCTTTTGTTGCAAGAACTCATCCTCATCTTTATACGCTTCATCTAACTTCCTATATACTTCCAAATATCTTCCTGATTTTTGCTATTATCAGTCTGAACATCTTCGAGTGCTTTTTGATGCTCATTAATTTTTTCCTTCCCATATGGTGGGTTATTTTTACGCCAGCAAGCAATCTCATGGTGACAGCTACTGTTTTTCTCTACAAATTTCCCCTTATTGCCATCATTTGAATTCCCCTACCCTCTACGTATGGTGTCCAATAAGCCATCCGGACCAATCCATCTTTTATCGAACTTAAACTGGCCCCACTCCTGGGTACTTTGTTCTCAAGATGAGCCACCACCGGCCGGTGATAAGAACTTATCATCCCCAAATATTCTCTATAAGAGCATGAAAACAGTGAATGCCAATCTTCAATTGCTAAAGCTCTATCCGAGCGGCACCTAATCATTTGTTTTTCTCTTCTTCTTTTCCAAGACATCTGGTTTCCCCGAGCCATAAATTCCAAAAGTCCACTATTTGTAATCATATTATTGAATGTTAAAAAATCATGCACCTTCTTAAAGAGTTCCCTTCTTTTCATTGGTTCCAGTGATCTCATTTAAATCTCCAACAATAAACCACGGTTCTGATCTTGCTAAACCATATCCCATAAGCTTATTTTCTGAGAGCTACCGCCCAGACATCTATTATTCTGTTACTTGAGTATAATATTTGAACCTGATACTCATTGTTAAAATATAAAGCTAATCCTTCACTCGATCAATTTGGATCCACCGTAACCAAATTGTCATAGCCAAATTGTGATTAAATTCTCGAACGAAGGTAAAATACTGTTTTGTTCCCGATAAGAATACTCTCGTTTATGTTTGTGTGAAATCTCTTTGAGGTAACTGATTCTCCATTTACTTCCAATGCCTCTGCAATTCCAACTAAGGACTTTCATAAAAAAAACTTTAAAATCCTCCTTTGAGCCAAGCTAACAGGTTTGAGGAAACCCTATAAATCCATGTAAATTATGTAGTTGCATCGTTTGTCCGAACAGAAACACCTTGAAAAGGAACTGCTTCCTAATCTCAACAACTCGTAATACCCACTGAACCAAAGTTCTATTAATTGTTACGGCGCGCATCTCATGCATAAAAAAATACAACCAAACAACGAGCCCCACCAATCCAATAATGCCTGGACAACCAAAGAAAAATACGGTCCATTTCATGTTTTAAACCCCGATTCCCATGAGACCATGATCCTAACCAAAGTTAAAACGTCTCATAGATGTGATCATGAACGTTTGGTGTAGCCTTTGTAGCCCTTAATCGTGCCTTTTCTGTGTTTGGTTTAAAGATGTAAGATTAACTTTTATGATTTCTATTATGAAATCTATCCAAGATCAAAATCAAAATTTATATTTAATTTAACCCTAATGACTTTTTAGAGAGAAGAAAGAAACATACTAACCTTTGATCCATTGAAGTACATGTAGATTGACTTCTCCTCCCTTAAACCTTTTCCCTTTAGTGATTGTTTGATGAATAAGAATCTAAATCCTTCAATACTTTCCTTTGAGATTTTTTTCTATTATGTGGTTTTAAGAGAAATTTTTCATCATCAAATAGTGAGAGACACTACCCTTATTTATATTAATAGAAGGGGTGTCATAAACCAAGACAACCCTTCACTCATAACCACTACTAAGTACATAAATACACAAATCTAAATCCTTCAATACTTTATGATCATAGGACGACAGACATTCATAAATTAAGGTAAAGGAGGGGGTATATCAATACACCCGGATTCTAAAGTCTTTAATCGAAAACAATCCATCACGTTGTCGTCTTTAATATTAGAATCTAAATATGTAATATGAACTTAATCTGTATATTGAACCAATAGACACATAGGTCAAATAAGAATACAAAATATTTTTACATTCTCTCACTCCTTTGTGTCACCTTAATGGTCTAATATCAATAATGCGCGATTTTATATCAAGTTCACTGGATCTTTACTAAAATTAGAAATGATCGAATCATGGCAGTTGTATGTCATTTAATCGACATAGTTTCTTCCATTTATCAAAAACCAATTCTAACTTTACATTATCCTTACATGAGAAGAACCTTTATTCTCAAAACTTTATCATATATTATCTTTGGACCTTAAGTGTATACACATCCAATGATGATAACATATTTACTAAATCAGAAACTAACTTTAAGTGAATTCCTAGGTGTCAAGTACTTAATGAGCATTCCATAACTATAATAGCAAGACTTTATCTATAATACCCATTCATTCTAAATGGCCATTGAATGCCTTGGGTGGTAAACCTTTAGTCTGTGGATCCACTATCATTATATCATTTCTTATGTGCTCAAATGATACTCTATGTTTCTGAACTTCTTCTTTAACGAACAAGTACTTTAACTTACTGTGCTTTACACCCTTCCAGTACTTGTCATCCTTTTCAAATGAAGACAACTACAAAATTATCACCATAAACTCTTAACGGCTTGTTTATAATCTATATCGACAATCCAAAACCCTGAGATAACTTTTCACAGTCATTATTCATTAATTGTGGCCTCAAAGCATGCCACAATTCACCTTCATATTGTTCTCTCAATTAATAGGAACAACAACCACAAATTGATTTTTACCATCAACGCATCTAACATAATTTGAATCTAAATATCCAATGAACTTTAACTAATTAGATCTCTTTTATGTAAGCATATTCTTGATTGGTGCCTTGCAAGTACCAAGGGTCCTTTCTTTGCAGCTATCCAGTGTTTCATTCTATGGTTATTTGATATCGGCCCAACTTTCCAATATCCAAACTGATATAAAGCTGAATACATGTCCAATATAATTCAAACTCCCAAACACTGATGTTAAATGAAATCTTTCTATTTTCAATATGCTCCAATTCATTCTTAAAACATTACATTTTACTAAACTTTTCCTTTCTGAATTGGAGCTATTCATACTGAGTATTTTTTTAATATCTCTCTAATATCTTACTGATATATCCTTTCTGAGACAAATTTAACTGTCTTAGTGATCTATCTCGAAAGATTTCTATTCCAATCACATAAGATGCCTCACCCATTTTTTTCATTACAAATTTCTTAGAGAGATACTTCTTCACATCATGTAACATACCCATGTTATCTGCAGCAAACAAAATATCATCAACATATAGGGCTATAATCACAAACTTACTCCCACTGATCTTAATGTAGATACATCGATCAACAATGTTCTCTACAAAACCATATTACGTGATGGTATCATTAGCCTTTATATACCATTGTCTAGAAGCTTGTTTTAGTCAATATATTAACTTTTTCAGCTTACACACCAAATTTTCTTTTTCATGCGACCACGAAGACTTCTTCTTGGTCCATATATACTTCCTCCTCAAGATATTCATTCAGAAAGGCGGTTTTCACATGCATCTGGTGAAGCTCAAGATCATAATGAGCCACCAAAGCCAAAACAATTCTAAGAGAGTCCTTCATTGAAACTGGAGAGAATGTTTCTTTATAGTCAGTGCCATCTTTCTGAGTGAAACCTCTAGCAACAAGGCGAGACTTGCATCTTTCAATTTTATCTTTCGAGTCGCGTTTAGTCTTACAGACCCATTTACAACCAACGGTTTTGAAACCATTGGGCAACTCTACTAAGTCCCATACATGATTATCACTCATAGATTTCATTTCTTCTTTTGAAGCATCAAACCACTCTTCAGAATTGTCACTTTCCATGGCCATTTTGAATGAGATCGGATCTTCATCCATGCTTAAGTCACATTCATTTTCAATAGTATAAACCACATAATCGTTTGAAATGGCAGATCTTCTTTCCCTTCCAGATCGCCTTATAGGTATTTGTGGTTCACTATTCTCTTCTTGAATTATGATAGGTTCATCAACAGTATTTTTAACTAGTGGAACTGGCACATCATTATGTTGTTATATTGTGTCATTAAACTTAGATGTAACAATAGGAACAACTATCTCAGGTGGAACTACATGTGAAGAAACTTCAACTTGAATATTAGAAATGTCCACCTTTCACGGTTCACCACTCCCACTGGTTTCACAATTTTGAATGAACCTAGCATTACCCGAATCAAATATTCTCATACTATGTTTAGGGCAATAAAATGTATATCCCTTTGATTTTTTCAAGACATGCAATGAAAATCCACTGACAGTCCTAGAATCAAGTTTCTTCTCATATGCATTATATAACCTTACTTCTGTTGGACTACCCCACACACGTAGATGTCTTAAACTAGGTTTCCTTCCCGTCCACAATTCATAAGGGGTCTTAGGAAATGCCTTACTAGGAACCCGGTTAAGCACATATGTTGCAGTTCTTAATGCTTATATCCACAACGAAAGGGGTAAAGAACAATTACTCAACATGCTCCTAACCATCTCTATTAAGGTATGGTTCCGCCTCTCAACTACATCATTCTGCTGAGGAGTACCAGACATAGTGTATTGTGCACAAATGCCTCTACTTTCAAGTAATTTTGCAAATGGACCAGGACATTGTCCACTTTCATCGAATTTTTCATAAAATTCAAAACCTCTATCGGATCTCTCTACTTTAACCTTTCATTGTGACTTTTCATGCAGTAGATATGTATATCCATATCGTGAGTAATAATCAATAAATGTGATGAAATATTTTTTGCCACTCCATGTAGGAGCGTCGAAAGCGCCACACATATTGGTGTGTATTAACTAAAGAAATTGAGTGCTTATTAGATGTGCTACACTTAATGCATCTAATTTCAAACACCAAGTATTATTAGACATTTTAACAAGATTTCTTTCGTAGCAAACAAAAATTTTAATGTTTACTTTCTTGTCGAAAACAACCCTTTCTTTTAGAACAATCCTACTTGAAGAGTCTCATTTTATTGCAAAAGAAAAACTTTATTTCTTTTCAGATTTGAATTTCGAGTCCTTTCAAGAAAGGTTTTTATTCCTTCTGTCCTTTTCACTTGAGATTATTTTAATGCTACTAGCACTTCCAAGACCTACGAGGTTAGCAACTTGGTATTTCATCTTTCTTAATCCTCCTTCTCTTGAAACAAATATCCTTTAATTCCCTAATGTTCCATTATCTTTACTAGTGTTGTAATTCACCTGGAACTGACTAAACTCAAGAGGTACATAGTTCATGATGAATTAGACCCATGAACTGCACATGAACCTTGATTTTTAAGGTCTTTAACTTTGCTGTCAGATTAGACTTGTGCATCACATGATCATGGATTAGCTGAGAACAATCAAACATTTGCGTAGTTAGCTCATTTATGAGACTTCCTACAATCGACTTACAACCAATTCCGACTATAAACACTCCTTAAATCTACTCTATAAATTCTTTCTCATTCTCTATTTTAGGCATCAATGACTTAATCTTTTCTACCGTCATCAACCTCATTAAGTTCGAACCCATCCTATTAGATTACTCTCATCTCTTACACATCGAGACTTTTCATATTTGGAGCTCTCTTTCTTAATTGCTGAGGGTTTCTCATCATTTACTATGGCAAAGTCCAAAGTCATTACACCCAGTGTAAACCGGATCTTTTCGGACCACTTTCCATAACTGAGTGCACTGAACTTGATCCTTCCAAGTTCCTTGGTTAGAATATCTACCTTTTGATCGTTTCCTGGAACATGAAGAACTTCTATTTGTTCATTCTCCACACATTCACAAATGAAGTGATATCTCTAGTGTATGTGGTTGCTTCGCCAATGAAAAAACTGGATTTTTCGTAAGAGCTATCACGGACTTGTTGTCGATGTAGATGACTGTCTTTTTAATGACTTTGTTAATTACTTCTTCAAGTAACTCTTGTAACCATATTGCTTGTTTAGCTGCTTTTGTGGCTGCCATAAATTCTGATTCACAAGATGATAGAGATACGGTCTCCTGTTTTTGCGAAAACCACAAAATTGAACACTCATTCAAGTAAAAGATATGTGTGGTGGCACTTCTTTCGTCATCAGCATCAATGTTGTGTCCACTGTCGCTGCATCCTACCAGTCGCCTTAGATCACTTTGCTTGAATACAAGTCCGTATGTAGTAATACCTTTTAAATACCGTAGGACCTGCTTTAAATCTTTAAAATGAGACGTCTTAGGCTGCTGCATATATCGGCTGAGTTGACCTACGGAGAATGAGAGGTATGGTCGCGTATGTATCAGATACCGAAGGTAACCAATCATACGTCTGTACTCTGTTTCTTCAATGTTCTGCTCATCTGGAGCCTTAGACAATTTTAGTCCAAACTCCATTGGAGCATGTACTTGATTGCAGTCGTCCATTCCTCCTTCACTCAAGATCATCTTCGCATAGTTTTCTTGGTTTAACGTAATACCTTCACTGCTTTGATGCACCCCAATACCTAGATAATACGTTAATAATCCAAGATCACTCATCTCAAAGATTTTGAACATTTCCTTTTTGAATTCACAAATCGACTTCAGCCTTGATCATGTGATGAGAAGATCATCAACATAGACTGCAACCAATAACAAGCTCTCTTTTTCTTGTTTTGCGATACAACGATGGTTCTTTTGAGAACTTCACGAACCCCAATTCTTAAGAACCTTATTCAACTTCTCATTCCATGCTCTTGGAGATTGTTTTAATCCATATAAGGCTTTGTGTAGCTTGTATACTTTGTACTCGCTTCCTTTAACTTCAAAACCTCCGGGTTGAGTGACACGGGTGTGCTTTTGTTGTTATAGAAGGGTATAAATATCCTAAACAATTAACTATCAAATTAACCCATTATCCTAACACACAAAAACAATACTCTTGTCAGGAGAGATCAAGTATAGTACTTAGGGATCAAATCAAAAGAGAACAATGACACACAATAGATTTATTATTTCAAAAGAATAAACTAGGTGATTATATATATATTGGTAACAAGTAAATGGTTTAAGGAAATATTCCTTATCAGAATATGTAGATGCAATATGGAAATATGCAAGTAATATAAATATGAAAATATGCTAATAATGTAAATATATGCTATTAATCTAACTAGATGTAGATGTAAATGTAAATGTAAATGTAAATGTAAATATGTTAGATATAGGGTTTCAAGCTTCATGAATTCTAAAATCAAATATTAAATATTCTGACCCTTTTTACTTCACCTCTCGTATGCGAGCAAAAGATAGAACCATCGATCGACGGCTAAGCCCGGATGTCGATCAACGGTGAAATAAGAACGAAGTGTGAACGAGATTTGATATGTTCACCAAGTTAATTAGACCAGCTCTCGCATGCGCCTAACAACCTAGTTCAATGGAGTGTATTCAGGCACATAACCTACTCTCGTAGTCGTCCATGTCCTACTTTCGAGATCCTAGTTAGCTACTCTAGAATGCAAGCATTAAGCACAACTCAATTGATGAATCTTAACTTCACTAGCAATCCTACTTTTGGGCTAATCCATGATTTCTATCATTCAACCCTAAATCTAATAGGTAACACTACTCAGACATAATCAAAGAAAGAATAATAATCTGAATATAATTTATAGATAAAATACTGGGGTTCCTATATAAATCTCCCTAAGGAGTTATGAATGTTCTCCCTAAATAAATCCTAAAAATATGATGGAGTGCTGGTGCACACACACACTTTGCCACAAACCTAGGCACCAGCACACCACACAAAGCACACCCTCTCTGGTGCAATACATAAAGTATAAATATAAAACCCTAAAGTCTAGGTCAAAACTCGTTCAAGGGTAATCTTGTAATATTTTGTCATGTCTCTAACTTAGGCTTGAAATCAGCTGTCTACGAATTGGTCATTGATTGATGTCAGATGTGTAACATCGATCGATCTTGGTCATGTAAAATCGGTTGACGCCAAGGTTGTGTCGTCGATCAACGACAGTCTTGTACTTCGACTCTCACAATGATCAGCTACAGATTATTCTCTTCTATATCCTCCAAATGCTCCAAGTATCTCCATATATCTCCAAAACGTTCCTGGACCTGTAAAAACCTTGAAACATATCCTAGACACACATAATAGACTCTATATAGAACCTATAACATGGCTTGAAACTGGTAATAAATAGGCTCTATCAACTCCCCCAGACTTAACCTTTTGCTTGTCCTCAAGAAAACAAACCTGCGAAAGAGGTTTTAAAGAGCGAAGACTCACATAATATCCCACTATAATTGTCACCTTTCTAGAATCATATGAATCAAGCTTTAATGGTTGTAGCCACTGAATCCTGTTCGACTCCTTTTTAATCTGAAGGGGAGAGAGAATGGGAATCTGAAACACATTTGACTTTTACCTTCCACACTTTCATAAGGAATCCGATCCAATGTATAACAATTCCCATAGCAAGCAAATAAAGTCAAGATTAGTGTTGGTAATCAGCTTTGGTTACTTTAAACGTTCAAAGCAAGTGTGATGTAGTGGCAAGATCATCCATATCCGTATATCTAGTGATCTCTGCAAAAAGCCTTCTAGGAATGGTGCTAAAGTGTGGTTAGTCAATAATAAATTTTGATCATAGTCCTCTTGTTGACTCGATCAAACTTTTTGAAGAATTTATATAGAGATAGTAAATAAAACTCAAAATAAAATAAAATAAAATAGCATTAGCGAACCTTCCCTAGACTTAAATTAAATTGTCCCCAGTGTAATCTGCCCCGGATTGGTTAGGAAAAATCAAATCATAAGTAAATAGCTTAAGTATAGAACTCGATACCCTCTATGTAAGAGAGTGTCGATCGATGGTAGGCGGGTTTGGTCGATCGATGGTAGGCGGGTTTGGTCGATCGATGGTCGCGATCCACTGTCGACCGATGGCGCCTCTATGGTGTCGATCGATGCTGATTTAAATAGTCTGTAAAAACGAAGTAAAACTCGAAATAAATAGTAGTATAAGGAAAAACTAAATAAAAAAAGTACTAAACAGTGGGTTGCCTCCCACTCAGCTTGGTTATATTTTTAAGTTCGACGTTTTGAACTTTCTGAATAGAATGGAGGTGGATCAATACATGGAAAACAAGTGTCTACATCTTCTTTGCTCTTTTGAAACCATGTACCAACGCAGCTTCTCATTGCTTCATCTCCTATGGCTTTCTCATTCTTTATGATCTCCTTAGTAACCTCCACTGAATGCATTCTCCTTTGCAGATTCTCAATACTGCGCTGTAGCATTCTAAGAAAGGCAGCTGTAGTGTCTAATATATCCTCCAATTTTTGAGAAATATCTTCTTTCATTAGGCTCTAAGAAAAAGCAATCTCGTTGAACCTTTCTTCTAATTTTTTTTTTCTGCTACGCACTTCTATCTGTCGAAATCAGTATTGATCGATGGCATGATGCTGCCGTTGATCGATGTAGCTCTATCTGGTCCACCCGCATGCTGTCTTTGAACAGTATCCAAATCTTGTTTCATCTCATCCATGTGTGTAGTCAAACCGGTGAGGCACTTGTCTATAGGATAGTAGACATCATCAAGCCTCCTGTAGAAAATGTCTAATGACCTCTCTTGAGCTGTGTAGATTTCATTCACAATATTGTCAATCTATGCTTTTCTGTATGTCTTTGGTTTCTACCTAGGCATACCGATCTTTTCTGCATGTTCGGGGTAAACATATGTAGCTGTACTCAAAAATATGTAGCTGTACTGATTGAAGTTACTCCATTGACCAGTACCGTAGGAGTTCCTGTTGAAGCCTGGATTCCCTTGTCTCTGGAAACCATTCCCATCAATGTAGTTTACATCTTCTTCTTCAATCTCATCTTCTCCAGACTCAATTGCTTCCACTTATGCGAAAGTAACTTGTTTCTTGAAAAGTCTCTTAACACTATCTAGTTTTGCCTTGACCTCTTCAATCTGCTCCTTGCTTACCGCTGGAGCTGATTTTCTTCTGTCAAAGTCAGTGTTCTTGGTGCTGCTGCTAGATGCCATATTCTCAATCAATCTCGTAGCTTCTTCAGGGCTTCTAGTGCTAAAATTTCCCTCACTAGCTGTGTCCAAAGCCATATGGTATTGTAATCCAATACCTCTGAAGAAAGTGCTGAGAAACTGCGTTGAACCCGTAATGTGGACAATCTCTCTGGTATAACTTGAATCCGATCCACGATTTTCTGAAAGACTCTAATGGTTCCTGTGAAAAAGTAGCAATCTTTCTCCTCAGATCTTCTCCTCTAGCGTCATCAAAGAAGTTACGCACTTCTTTGATGTCATCCTAGGATGTCAGGGATCCTGGTGGTAGTTGCTTAAACCAATATGAAGCTTCTCCAGCGAGTTAGTACTTGAAGAGCTTACAAAAAAGATAGTCCTCAGGGACTCCATTGGCTTTAACAGCAGTCACTAGCTCCTCAAATCTCTCCATATGATCCATAGGATGCTCATGTCGCAACACATGGTAAGGTGTTTGCGCTACAAGTCCGAAGAAAGCGGGCTTGATCTCTAAATAGCTGGAGGACGAATGACAGATCTGTTGGCGTAGAACTTGTTTGGACGGTTGTAGTCAGCCAGCGTTCTCTAAGCAGCTTGGGCGTTAGCTTCAGGTTGAGCTATTGTAGGGTCTGCTCTTCTGCTTGTGTATCAGGGAATACAACCCCCTGATCGTCTATCTTTTGACCTTCTGCATTAAGCAGATGACCGTTGAGGTAATGCAAGTCTCCATTCTCATTCTGGACCACTATTATAGGCGCAACCATCTACACTTGTCTGCTATCGTCAATCGATGCAGATGAGATGATGTCGATCGATGCTAAATGATCAATGTCGGTCGATGCTAGAGTGCTGATGTCAGTTGATGTTTTCTGTAAAGAAGTGTCGGTTGACGCTAAGTAGGTGCGGTCGATCGGTGCAAAGTGATCAATATCGGTCGATGCTAGAGTTCTGATGTCGGTTGATGCTGTCCGTTAAAAAGTGTCGGTCGACGCTGAGTGTATGCTGTCGATCGATGCTTGCCGCCCTTCTTTGCGGATCATACGCTCGATTTGTTGTGGGTCTGAGAATAGTACTTCTTGTCATTTGTTGCTCCTGGTACTCTTTTGCATGCACCTGAAAAACAAAGAAAAAGAAAAATCAGTAACTTGAAAGTAACAACAAACCTAGACTAAATCCTAGAAATTAAATCTAATGGCGATCAATGTTCCCCGGCAACGGCGCCAAATTTGACATGGGTGTGTTTTTATTGTTCTAGCAGAGTATAAATATCATAAACAATTAACTATCCAATTAACCCTTAATCCTAAAACACAAAAAAATAGTCTTGCCAAGAGATCTGGTGTAGTACTTAGGGATCGAATTCACAGAAAACAATGACACACAATAGATTTCTTATTTCTAAAGACTAAGCTAGGTGATTATATATATATTGGTAACAATTAATTGGTTTAAGGAAATATTTCTTATCAGAAGGTGTAGGTGCAATATGAAAATATGCTAGTAATGTAAATATGTTAATAATGTAAATATGCTATTATTCTAACTAGAAGTAACTCTAAATGTAAATATGTTAGATCTAGGGTTTCAAGCTTCATGAATTATAGGGGATAAGATGCAAAAATATGTAAAAAAATATTAGAATTCAAATATTAACTATTCTGACCATTTTAACTCCACATCTCATATGCGAGCAAAAGAAAAAGGCCATCGATCGATAGCTAAGGCCGGATGTTGTCGACGGTGAAATCAGAAGGAAGTGTGAACAATATTTGATATATTCACCAAGCTAATTAGACCAGCTATCGCATGCGCATAACAACCTAATTAAATTGAGTCTATTCTGGCACAGAACCTACTCTCGTAGTCGTCCATGTCCTACTTTCGAGATCCTAGTTAGCTACTATAGAATGCAAGCATTAAGCACAACTCAATTGATGGATATTAACTTAATTAGCAATCCTACTTTTGGGCTAATCCCTGATTGCTATCATTCAACCCTAAATCTAATAGGTAACTACTTTGACATAATCAAAGTAAAAATAATAATCTGAATATAATGCATAAATAAAATATTGGGGTTCTAATACAAATCTCCATAAGGAGTTATGAATCTTCTCCCTAAATAAATCCTAAAACTATGATGGAGTGCTGGTGCAGACACACACTTTTCCACAGACCTAGGCACCAGCACACCACACACAGCACACCCTAGCACATCTTTTCTGGTGCAATACATAAAGTATAAATATAAAACTCTAAATTCTAGGTCAAAACTCATCTAGGGGTAATCTTGTAATCTTGTGTCATGTCTTTAACTTCGGCTTGAAATCGGCTGTCTTTCAATTGGTCATCGATCGATGTCAGATGTGCAACATCAATCAATCTTGGTCATGCAACATCATTCGACGCCAAGATTTTGTCGTCGATCGACGACAGTCTTGTACTTAGACTCTCACAATGATCTGCTACGGATTATTCTCCTCTAAATGCTCCAAATGCTCTAATTATCTCCATATATCTCCAAAACGTGCATGGATCTGTAAAGACCTTTTAAACATAGCCTAGACACACAATAGACCCTAAATAGAGCCTATAACATGAATAGGCTATATCATTGAGCTACATAAACATCTTCTTTTAGATCACCGTGTAGGAATGTCGTTTTCACATCCAGGAGATGGACTTCCCAGCTGTGTGAAGCAGCTATTGCAATGATGAACCTAACTGTTTCAATACGTGCGACCGGAGCAAAAAACTTCTTCAAAATCAATGCCATGTCTTTTAATATATCCCTTTGAAACCAGTCTCGATTTATATTTGTTTATGCTCCCATCTGAGTTTCTTTTGATCTTGAATAAGCACTTCAAACCAATCGCATGAGCACCTTTGGGTAAGTCAACTATGGTCCATGTTCAACTATGGTCCATGTCTTATTCTTCTCAATAGATGCAAGCTCTTCTCTGCATGCGTCTCACCATTTTGTTTCTTCCATAGCATCTTTAAATCTACATGGTTCTTCATTCACAATTAGCAGAAGGGGCTCTCCCTCTATCTCTGCTAGGTATATGTAATCCTCAAGATAAGTCGGTGTTTCTCTGACACTCGTCGATCTTCTCGGGTGTATCTCTTCTGTCTCATTCTCTTCTTCATAAGATGGCGAGTTGTTCTCATTATTTGTTTCAGTTGTGTCCTCTTTTGACATGCTATCAGGTTCTGTTTCATTCACTTCCTCTCTTATACCCTGATTTCCATATTCTCCAAGAGTAAGTTTGAACATTCCAGTATCCTGTTCAATTTCTTCAGTTGTACAGCTCCACTTCCAGCTCTTATTCTCATCAAATATAACGTCTCTTCTTGCTATATTTTTTTCTCTTTGTAGGATCAAGCATTCTGTATGCTTTAGATCCAGTTTGAGTCCCTAGGTGTACTAGTGTTCTCGTCATGTCGTCTAGCTTCTTCATATTAACTGTATCAGCTTTGGTGTAACCAATACACCCAAATACTTGCAGGTGCTTGACATTAGGCTTTCTCCCTTTAAAGACCTCATATGGTGTATGTGAATTAAGAACTTTTGTCGCCACTTGTTGATGATATAGTTAGCATGTATAACAGCTTCTCCCCAAAGATAATTAGGTATCATCATGTGTTTTAGTATGCTTTTAGTCATCTCCATTAACTTTCGATTTCGTCTTTGAACCACACCGTTTTGTTGAGGTGTGTATGGATCTGCCAAGTGCCTTTGAATGCCTGAAATCTCACAGATAGTGTTAAATTCAATGGAAGTGAACTCACCTCCTCTGTCCATTCTGAATGTTTTAATCGCCATCCATGTTTCATGTTCCACTAATGCCTTGAACCGTTTGAGTTTTTCAAACGCATGTGGCTTCTCTTTGAATAGAACTGACCACATGTAGTGGGAATGGTCCTCTATTAAGACAAATATGTAACGATTCTTTGCAGCAGTGGAGGGTGTAATAGGTCCGCAGAGGTCTCCGTGAATGAGTTCAAGTACATTTGATGCTCAATATTGAGTTGCTTTTGGAAAGACTTGCCTTGTTTGTTTCCCATGTAAGCATGATTCACATGTCTCTCTTTCGACATTGATATGAGGCATCCCTTTGACAAGATCTTTTTTGATCATTGTTTTCATTGAATCCATTCCTATGTGACCTAGTCTTGCATGCCATTGTGCATACTCACTTTCATCTTGGATAAGAGTCAAACACTTTGTATCAACAATGTCCATAAGTACCTTGTAAAGTCGGTTTCTGGTTCTTGTGGCTCATGTGATGAGATTCCCGTATTTATCATGGAAAGTCAGATAGCTTCCTCTTATTCTTACCTCACATCCATATTCGGTGGCTTGTCTAAGACTGATGATATTGCTTTTTAGCTCTGGTATGTAGTATACATCAGCACGAATTCGGTTGCTCCCGTTTTGACTCCAACATAAGATTGATACTTTTTCTCTGATGTCAATTCTTGAATCATCTCCAACTCTAACCTTGCCTGTTATAGTCTCATCAATCTTTGTAAAATAATGTCGACATCCTGTCATATGGTTACTTACCATTGTCGAGATACCAAATCCTATCACCGTCCATACTTGACTCAAACTCTTTCTGTTTAACGTTATTCTCGTTCAAATATACCACTTCGTGCATTAGTAGCCCATCTGATTCATGTGTGTTGCCCTTTTCTTCTTTGTTCTCACATGTTTCTTGCAATTTGAGTAATATATCCGGGCAGTTTTGAGCAAAGTGGCCATTCTTGTCACATCTGAAACATGTAATTCTGGAGAAATCAATATCTATGTATGATCTTCCACGTCCGCGTCCTCTGTTATAGAAAATTCATCCTCATCCCATGTTTCTATAATCCCCATTGTAGTCATGCTGTGAATGTATTTTAGAAGCCTCCATGTTTGCATACATTAATTTGTTTTAATTCTCTTGGCTTTCTTCTTCATCTTCACATACTCGTTCTTCATAAGCCTTTAAGCGACCAATGATGTCTTTGAAGCTTGTGGTTTAAGGATCCAATACTTTCTCAAAAGAAGAAACTATATGTATATACTTTTTACGTGGGAGACACTGAAGAAATTTCTTAACTAATTTGGTTTCTTCAATGTTTTCTCCCAGTGCAGCAGATTTAGATGCTATTTCTGATAATCTCCCAACAAAATTATCAATCAAATATGTGTTTTTCATCTTAAGTCTCTCAAACTTAGCCATTAGGGTTTGTAATATTGCTTCCTTGACACTGTCAGCTCCCATATGTCTTGCTTTTATAACTTCCCACACCTTCTTTGCATTTTTGATATCTCCTACTTGTAAGATGAGGGCTTCATGTATTGATTAAAAAATCAGAGCAATTTCCATATTGTTTTTCTCTGCTTCGTCTGAATCTCTTTCAATAACATCCCATGCCTTATGAACTTTCAGTAGGATCTTCATCCGGATTGCCCAAACTGTGTAGTTAGTTGTAGTAAGCATCGGACAATTGATAGATGAACCTCCTCCATCTTTTATCTTCGTCATGGATGAGGTTGTCATGATCTCTCCCATGTTTTGCTCTGATACCAGATATTGTTTTAACTCAAGTGTATGAACTCAAAAGATTGTAAGAAAACTTTTTCTTATTAGCTTAAGAAAATAACTCAAAACTTAAGCTCTCAAAAATCAATCTTTGAAATTCATAAGCTATGCAACACACATGCATCTTCTTATATAGAGATTATAGTTCCTCAGCTCATTAGGAAACCAACAATTATGATTCTTGTAACTTAGATCCCAAATTAAATTTAAGCTTATCGATAACAGACATAGCATAATCTCCCTGAACATAATCTCTTGATTCCTCCTAACGATTGCTTCTGTCAGGAGGGTCTTCATTATCTCATTGGTAGTTTCCATGATGGATATTGGGTCTTTTGTTCCCTCTATTCTCCACCTTTACCCATTTGGATTCGGACTCCTCGGACATCTTACATTTACCTTTCCTGTAGTACTCGCTGATTTCCCTTTCCTTGTTCTACTGGTTCACATTGTCGTTGATGACGACACCCTTGTAACTCTGTGCATGATCGTCAGACTTTCATCCATCATACCTCCCACCATATCCGTCTCTGGTATCTCTCTTCTGCTCAAGGTTTTTCTTTGGGCTATTCTTTCTCAAGGGATACTTTTCTTCATTGTGACAGAGACTAAAGCATGTTTTGCAATTGCCGAATAGCTTCTTGTACCTCAACAAAAATCGTAGGTTCCTTGCCATCATAAAACTCTCTGCCTTTGAAGTCCACAGTAGTTTCGAAGCAAAGCTCCTTAAAACCATCAACCACGACCTGCACCAGAACAAAATCCAAGTCTACTTCAACCATCCTACCAGTAGCATCACCAATGCTTTCAAAAGTGAGAGCTGTCAAGAACTCCAATGTAACTTCTACCACTCAGACCCAAAAGGTTATATCCGATGGAAAAATTTGAGACTTCTTTGTTTGCCAACAAGCCATGAAAAGTTTCATCTTTAGAACCGCTTCAATGTCCTCCACCCTCTCAAAATAACTCGAACTTACGGAGCCCCAAATGTGCACCAACAACCTAATCCTCAATCTTCCATATTTTTGGGAGCATCACAATAAAGGCCGTCATCTCTTGCTCTTCCGGGTTCATACATATCCCGATCAAGGTCTTGAATAGCTCTTGATAAGAGCCGAATTGTCAATGTGGGGAACAGAGATCTTCGGCCTTTTTTTGGGTACCTTCCTCATTCTTCATGTCTCCAAGAATTAGCAAGCAATTGACTCTGCCTCATTAAAACCGAAGTAAGTAAAAAAAAGGCAAAATCTTTGTTGTGTTTAGGTGAAAATGTGTTCAAGAATGTGATACACCAAAGAGTAGAACCGATGATCCTTTTATATTGATCCGAAGTGTCTCTCTCTCCACGCCAAATATTCCCCCTTGTTACAATATTCGATACTGGATATTAGCAATCCCAAACCACCAATCAATCCGGCAATCTAGTATCTCTAGAAACTCTTTGCAAATCCCTAAACTTATCCATACTTTCCAAACCCTAGTATGAAGAAATCTCCTATTGATCCTTCCAATCTGCTTGACAATCAAATGAGGATACGCTTTAAATATATCAAAGGAAATACCTCCATAAAACTGCAATTTCGTCTTGATGATCATCAAAATCCAGATCCGGCACGCAGATGTCGATGATTTCCTCAATCTCCCAAATCCTCTCTTTCCTTTAACCCTAACCATCCAATAAAAATCCGAGAGAAACCTCCATGCCATATCTTCCTTTTCTTTCTGTATCTCTCCATAATCATTGTCGTGATCATAAAGTATCCTAAATCGAACCTCCTCACAGATCCCCGGATCCCATCGTCGAGAAAACATTGAAACCCTAAATCCCCTTTTTCATAGCCTCAAAACTTTTTTTAATATATATTTTTCTTAAATTTTTATATCTTCCTAAATTGTAAGAAATACTATATTTTTTAGTAATGTTTTCATAAATATGCATAAAACTCAAATTTATAAAGATATCATAAAAATTCAGGAAATTTATCATATACTTACAAAAAAATGGTTTCATAACTTTTTGTAAGAAAAGAAATTCTATTTATTTTAAATTTAATATATCTTTAGGAAATGGTAAATTTTCATTTATCCTTTTAATGAAATCAATTTTAATCAATTTGTATCTCATGGGATAGTTGGAAAACAAAAACATGCTTTGAGACTATTTGAAGCTATTTCTCTATAATGCTTATAGTGCTATTAACAAGAAATACATCACCACTACATATCCATGATTAATTAATCATTTTATTACTACTATTAACAAATCTAGTTTCTCCACAACTAATTTAATTTAGGGATTTATGCCAAAACGGAATAAAAATTTGGTCTTCTTGTTTCTTTGATATAAAATCAACATTACTTTGTCCTTATAGTATAAATATTTGCATAATACCAAAATTAACCTTCCATTAATCAAATAATACAATTTAAAAATTTTAATAGTGTTTGTTTTAAAAAGAAATTAAAAATTAAATAAAAATAAAATAGAACAACAAAATCCCCAAATTGTTCTCGTAACCCTAAATCTAACACTTCTCTCTCTCTCTATCTCTCTCTCTCTCTCTCTCTCTCAATCAACGAAGAAGAAGGCGAATCAGGGTATTCTCTCCGTCTATCAACGGTGAGACCAACCACTTATCTTCTCTTGGAATCAAAAGCGATACCAGCGGTGAGTCGATTCTCTCTTTCGGCACCTTCGTCTTTCTCCGATATCGCAAGTACCAAAGGTAAACACCAAACTTTCTCCTTACAGTTTGATCGAGTCTCTCCATAATTCATATTATTCTTTCTCTCTCTCTCTCTCTCCTCTCTCTCTCTCTCTACGAACAAGAAGTAAGGCGATTTCAGAGATGGTGAAATCGAGTCTATCTTCAAACAAAACCCCTTTATCTTGTTATATCCGCCTCTCTGCCTCTCTCCTTCTTGACATCGCTAGCATGTAAGGATGAATGTCAAAAAAATTTCTTTCTTCTTTGGATGTTCCTCAATATCAGTCTTTGTATGTTCCTCGACATCACTTGCATTGTGTTACTTTTTGTATGTTCTTTCTTTGGATTCATAGTGAAAAAGTTATATTTCTTAGCTGATTATGTAAACCGATTATGTTTGTGAATTTTCTTAGTTTGATGAATTGATTGCGTGTGTGAATGGTCTATCTTAGTTTGATTAATTGATTTCTTTTGTGAATAGATGTTTTAAACTAATTTCGGGTTTTTCTTACAGTTTGGTCAATTGATTTCAATTTAGTTTGTTTGATTTTGGCTTGTCTTAATCTCTATTTCACTATTAAGTTTTTTTTTACTAGGATCAATTGCTTGATTGGTTTTTATGAGCTGAGACATGAAAGTGTTTATGTTTGTTTATGTTTGATATGATTTTAGGTTCTGTAATGAACGTTATTGTTAAAACATTAACGTATTGAACGTTATTTTTTTAATTGAATTTTGGATGTGAATAGAATTAATTTGTTTAAGTTTCACCCATGCTTTCCAGATTTGGATTATGGAAGAAAATCTCGATGTTGGAGAAATATTAGGTAGAAGAGTCTGTAAGAGCTTCATAGGTTCAGATTGAAGATTTATTTCCTGAGAAAATATGTATATTTTTTTCTCTTCTTCTACAGGGTTGTTGTATATATTTTGTATAGCTTTTAATGTTTTAATTGTTTTGTAGGGTGAGTTGTTCTCGGTCATCTCATTGACTGGTAGGTGATGTGTTTCTGCACGTTGACTATACAAGGAAGCGTGAGTTGCAAGATGAACGAGTGGACCTTCTTTTGGATAGGATCAAAGAGAAGCTTGATTGGAGCAGTACATAAAGGGCAGTTTTAGAACCTAAAGAGACTGAAATGGAGGAAGTCGACAAAGAGGCTATTGAGTCAGAAGCTGATGAGATTATGGATGATACTTGATGTGACCCTGACCAGCATCATGGACCAAGGTATGAAAATCAGGTACGAACCAGTTAGGCAACTGATCATAGTTTGGCTTAATGGGCTGTTTATGAGCCTTATCGGTTTGATCTATGAAGTTCTAGACCGAGATAAGCTAATGGACTTGAAACAAAACATGGAGGCCTTGTTCTCATTATGAAATTAGTGTTTGAAGTTGTTCAAGAAAGGCCCAACAATAAACTACATGTCCTGGATGAATAATATATCAATCTGACGGTAATTCTTTCACTGTCGACCATGCGAAGGGATGAGACCAGCCAGAGAGTGTTTCGACCACAACTTTCAAAATTTGGTCAAGTCTTTGGTCTTTGGTCAAGTCCAATATATTTATCTAGTTTGTATTTCCTAGAATAAGTTTAGACCTTTGGTCTAACCCATAGCCTATTATATAAAGGCTAGATATTTTATTGTTTTGTTCATTCAACATTTCTAATCAAAAACATGTCTTTTTATTCTTGTTGAATCCTTTGCTCTTAATTGAACATTGTAGCTTCTAAGTCGTCGGAGTGAGTCATATCTTCGGGCTTAGGAGTTGGAATATCAAGGGCATTCCGCAGCCCTTGTGCGACCATTCGATCCACGTCCCTTGATCGTTTGTGCTTTCTAGCTCATTCGGTGCAAGGTTTATCCAATCCTTCAACCTTAGAGTGATCATTCAATTTTTGGCGTATCATGTGGTATCAGAGCCACTCTGAGGTTTTGAGTTCTTCACAACCAGACATTAGTAACTCTTCATCTTCTAAGAGATCAAATGTGTCTTTTGGACTGTTGAGAAACCATGAAGCGAAGGCAGAGCGCAAAGCAAGAGAAGAACATTTGCGAGAATGGAGGTACACCTCTTCATCTTCTAAGAGATATGTGTCTTTTGGACTATTAAGAAACTATGGAGAGGAGGCTGAACTTAAATCACAAGAAGAAACGTTGCGAGAATGGAGGTACAACAAACGTACAGCCGAGATGCTAGCACAATATGAGCGTGACCAAGAGGAGGAAGCCAAGAAGTCACGACCTGAGAGAGAGACAAATGGAATAAAACACTCAGAAAAGAAGGTACACGAATCTTCCTTGATTCTGGTTCAATGTGAGTTAAGCCGAGCAGTCCAAAGAAGGCAGTTAAAAAGCCACAATCGAAACAAGTTGTAGAATCTCCATCGGCTAGAACTGAAGGGAAGAGGAATGAGGGTTTTGAGAGATGGCTGGATATTTTCAAGCATAATATCCATCAAAGGATCACAGACCCACGTTCATCGTCAGTGTTAGAAGAAGATCAAGAGGCCAAAGATATTGAACTGGAGCTATCGACTGTTTATGTCCGAGCAGAATGTATGGACGGCCACACGCATCAAAAGGAAGAACCACAGGCTGTAAGTGCTCTATTGGATGTCCAAAAGGTGGCTGAAAATGTGGTTAATAGTGGACAAGAAGCTGATCATGAAAAAGACTCACAATCGCTTATGCTTCAGGTGATATTCTCGATTCTTTATCAACTGATAAACAGGTTCAGCCATTCGTTTGCAAGGAGTACAACCCAGTGGAGCTACTGAGGCCTGAAAATGGTCTACAACACTTCATCTTTGAGCCTGGAATAGGGGCATGTGTGCACAAGAAGAGTAGAAACACCTTGGCCGAGCAAAACCATGTCGGTTCATTCATCTTAGAAGGTCCCGATTTGAGGACAAATCCTTTTAAACGAGGAGGGAATGATGTGACCCTGACCAGCATCGTGGACTAAGGTATGAAAATCAGGTACGAACCAGTTAGGCAACTTATCATAGCTTAGCTTAATGGGCTGTTTATGGGCCTTATCGGTTTGATCCATGAGGATCTAGACCGAGAGAAGCTAATGGACTTGAAACAAAACATGGAGGCCTTGTTCTCATTCTGATATCAGTGTTTGAAGTTGTTCAAGAAAGGTCCAATAAGAAACTACATGTCATGGTCGAATAATATATCAATCTGACGGCAACTTTTTTGACCGTCGACCATGCGAAGGGACGAGACCATCCAGAGAGTTTTTCGACCACAACTTTCAAAATTTGGTCAAGTCTTTTGTCTTTGGTCAACTCCAACATATTTATCTAGTTTGTATTTCCTAAAATAAGTTTAGACCTTTGTTCTAACCCATAGCCTATTATATAAAGGCTAACTATTGTATTGTTTTGTTCATTCAACATTTCTAATCAAAAACCTTTCTTTTTATTCTTCTTGAATCCTTTGTTCTTAATTGAACATCGTAGCTTCTAAATCGTCGGAGTGAGTCATATCTTCGGGCTTAGGAGTTGGAATATCAAGGGTCTTCCGCAGCCCTTGTGCAACCATTCGATCCACGTCCCTTTATCGTTTGTGCTTTCTACCTCATTCGGTGCAAGACTTATCCAATCCTTCAACCTTAGAGTGATCCTTTAATTTTGGACGTATCAATACTGATGTTATATCAGACGTGGAGACCACTTCGGTTCATGTTGCAGGAAAAGGGAAGAGAAAGATCATGATGAAGAAGCCGAGACAGGAACGAAGAAGTTGTTGTGTAAGCGAGCTCGGGAAAATAAAACTGACTCTTGATCAACTAAGAGTTTCATTGAGGCTCTCATCTACATATCTTTCACTTCCTTGGAGGATATACTCAGTATGCAAATGGAAAAGAGTGAGTCTTGCTTTACAGAGATGATGCGGAAGATGGAGAGTGAGGTTTCACATCTCAGGGAAGAAATTAGTTTGAGTGGTGAAGGAAGCAATCCTAGGAAGATCAAAACTGAATTTAATTCGACATAAAATAGATTATTAACTGATTATTGTCTTATGCAATAATTTTCCCTTTTACCAGTAATTTAACATCCATAGACTAGAGCCAGAAAAAATATCCATAAATTTTGATATGATTCGTTATCCGTTACAATTCAAATTAAAAATCATGATATTCGTAACCCTAAGAAGCATATCAAATAAATATATGCAATAGCCGTTAAAATGAATCAAATTACAAATACTAACGTTTTTAGGAATGTTACTCGATATGATTCGTTATATACATATATTTATAAATTATAAATATATATATATATATATATAATTGCATAATTATATTTTATTTAAGTTTTCTAATATTTTTATTTACAAATTTATTATTTAGTTGTTATATCTTTTAAAAACAATTTTTGTGATAAATATTATTATGTATATTAGTTTTGAATTTTTCTTTACTTTTTGTTTATCATTTTATTTATTTTACCGACCGAATCGGATAACCTGTCAAAAATATAATAATTTCCTAATATCTAGAAACCAAATATCCATGTAGTTGCGGATCAGTAATCATATAATTTATTATTCAGACAAAATAGATCATATCACGAATATATTCGATTCATGCTCATCTCTACCGCAAACAAGTCTTCCACCATTAAAAAGAAAATTTATCACACTTTCTGGCACATCAAAAAACAAGTTTAAAAAATTTTATTTTTGTTCAAAATATTAAATCTAAATTTTCTGTAACGAATTTATCGACTAAAGAATTAAGTTTAATAAAATTTAAATAAATTATCAATCGATTAATAAAATTATTATAACTAGAAGTATCTAAAACAATTAAATTGTGGGATGTAAAACCGTAATATTTTTCATAGTTTATAATAATATAATTTACCAAACTTTAAAATGTACTATTGATCAGTGAATTTATTTATTTTTGACGCACATATATTTCTCAATTTCTATCTACATTTAAAATGATTGTGTATTCGTAAATACGTTTTTTTCAAAAAAAATATAGAAGATTTGTTAGTATTTACTAAAATTGACATTTTTGTCAATATTGACATTCTAAGCTTGTTTTAACAATTTCCTATAACTAAATTTTTTTATTTATTTTTAGGAGATAATTATTTTGGTACATAAAGCAAAGTCATAGATAGCTTGTGCATCACTATTTACTATATCTGTAATTCTTCTAACAATAGCAAAAAAAAATTCTTCATCGCTCATATCAACTTCTATTCTTGAATTTGTTGTGACTAAATCCTTGTCCGTTAATTACTTTATATAAATACAAATTGTTTTGGATATTATTTCCTATCATAAACTAGAAAAAAAAAAAGCAGAGAAAACAAGAATGGCAGTAAATTTGAGGAACAATGCATTCTTGTCTTCTTTTATGTTTCTTCTCTTAATCGGTTCCTCATATGCAATCACAAGTTCAGAGATGAGCACAATCTGTGACAAAACATTGGACCCGTCTTTCTGTCTTGACTTTCTCAACTCAGAATTTTCATCTCCTAATCTTCAAGCCTTAGCAAAAGCCACACTTGATGCCACACAAGCAAGAGCAACACAAACATTCAAAAGACTCCAGTTTATTATCGATGGAGGAGTCGACCCACGATCCAAACTAGCTTACAGATCATGCTTAGATGAATACGAGAATGCCATCGGAAACCTCGAAGAAGCTTTTGATCATTTGGCTTCTGGCGAGGGTGAGGGGATGAACACTAAAGTTTCTGCTGTATTGGATGGAGCTGATACATGTCTAGATTATGTGAAAAGATTGAGGTCTGTAGATGATTCTGTTTTGAATAACTGTAAGAGAATTAAGAATCTTTGTGGTATTACTCTTGTTATCTCTAACATCCTACCACGTAAATATTAATTTGGAACTATCATCATGTGTTTGACTGATTAAGTTGTATTATTGGAAAGATGACAAATACATTATTATATACAGAATATTAAAAGAATGTAAGCTCACGGGTTTTCTTTTCAACAATTCTTCTTCTTCTTCTTGTTAATGAATTTTCCTTTCATCATTTTGTCCATGCGCTGATTAGATTAATAAAGACACATCTTAGCATAAAAGATGACTTTAACTGGATAAGGTGGGTACACAAATATTAAACGAGTTTTGAAACTATATGTGATCCGATTTGTTTTGTTTAGATTATCAGTTTTGCCATTTTTATTCGAACTGTAGTCATCCGAATATTCTTATCCAGATATCTAGAAAATCTATAAATTTAACTGGATATCCATTTCAAACCTTACAAATCATTTTCTTAAAAAATAAAAATAAAAATCCAAAGTAATATAAAATAATGATATTGTATTATAAAAGTAAAAACGGTTTAATTTTCAAAAAAAAAATCTAATAACTAAAAAATATTTAAAGGATAAAAGATTTTCAAATTTACGTAAAATACAATAATTACGTATTGTATATATATATATGTTATAATAAATATATATATATATATATATGCAGTAGATGAGATTATGCACCTTGTGCGAAACAATTTATAGGAAGAATTGCTGAAAACAACCTAAAATTTCAAGTTAAATTTATAAGTGTACCGCATTTTCAGTCAAATGCAAAACCAACCTACAAGGGTGATAAAATTTCTATTTAACCCTTATGACCAAACAAAAAAATAGAAGTGTATTTTATGTTTCTATCCTTTGTTAGTCTACACGTAACAAAAAGAAGTCTACATAGATGTAGACCTCGTACGAAGTCTATTCATTCGGTAGACTTGTTATGTAGTCTATACCATAATTTTATCTAATAATTTAATTTAAAAATGTATAAAAATAATTGTTTTAATATTTTTAAGTAACCATTAATATAATGGGTAATATGAAGTAAAAAAATTAAAATTTATATAATTAAACATTTTTAAGGAACATATACTAATTTGGTAAACATGTCATAAACAATGTTCAAGGGTTAGAAACAATAGGTTGTAACATGTTATGTCTTTTGGTAGTAGATTTCATAGGGTTAGATTTTAAATTTTGGTTTTTTGGTTTTATTGGCTTAAATCTGCCTATTAATCTTTAGGGGTTTACATTTTGTATAATTTTAGTATTTAAAAAAGTAATTTAAATTGTTTGATGATCAAACAAAACATTCAGGGTTTGAGATTTGTGGTTTAGGGGTTCGTAAACATATTATAAAGTCTACATATATGTAGACTTTTTTTTAATCTATGCGTATTGGTGCTTAGCAATTCTCCCAAAATTTAAATTAAATTTAAATATTTATACAAAAAAATTAAATCATATATTATGACTATAAAATTAAAAATAAAAATAATTAAACCTATTTAGTAAATCATATATTAAATTTTGTAAAAGTTAAAGGGAAAAAGATAAAAATTGTTGTAGACTTTCTAATAAGTCTACACACAATTTAACCTAACCGGATTTAACCAATATAATTTGATGATCAAACAAAACATTTAGGGTTTGAGATTTATGGTTTAGGGGTTCGTAGACATATTATAAAGTCTACATATATGTAGACCTTGTTTCAGTCTATTCGTACTGGTGTTTAGAAAAAACTCCTAACCTTTAAATTAAATTTAATTATTTCTAAAAAAATTAAATCATATATTATGACTATAAAATTAAAAATAAAAATAATTAAACATATTTAGTAAATCATTTATTATATTTTTTTTAAAAATAAAGAGAAAAAGATAAAAATCATTGTAGACTTTCTAAGAAGTTTACACACAATTTAGCCTAACCGAATTTAACCAATATAATTTGATGATCAAACAAAACATTTAGGGTTTGAGATTTGTGGTTAAGGAGTTCGTAAACATATTATAAAGTCTACATATATGTAGACTTTTTTTCAGTCTACACACAGTTTAACCTAACCGGATTTAACCAATATAATTTTAACCTAATCGTTAAACCAAATCTTTTTTAACATAACCAGAAAAGTTACCCAGCATTTAAATACGATTTCTCAAGATTTTTGGGTAAAAAACCCTAATCTTTCCCCAATCTCTCTCCAGGCGATTTCCGACGAACTCGATCCACGCCGTTTGCCGTCCGCTCCGTCTCTGTCTACTTCGTCTCTCTGGTAAGTTAAATGTCTTGGCTTACCTCTCCGTCCATAAAAAGTGACCATCTGAGCCGGCGACTTCTAAGGAACGGAGCTTCTCGTCAAAATCTTTGCTTCCGGTCAGTATCACAGCTTCTACTTCATCTCTCTGTAATCTCTCATACCTATCTGGCGAGGGACTGTCCTTCATCTTTCCGGCGTACGTCTCTCTGTCATCTCTATCTCTCGATTAGCCAATAACTGGTCAGTTTACTTCTGGTCAGTCTACTTCATTTTGAAGTGTAGACTGATGTTTTGAATTTGTAAACTTCTCGTGTAGACTGATGTTTTTCAATTTGTAGACTGATGTTTTTCAATCTGTAGACATCTCGTGTAGACTGATGTTTGGATTTGTAGACTTCTCATGTGGACTGATGTTTTGAATTTGTAGACTTCTCGTGTACACTGATGTTTGAATTTATAGGCTTCTCTTGTACACTTATGTTTGAATTTGTAGAGTTCTCATGTGGACTGATGTTTTGAATTTGTAGACTTCTTGTCTACACTGATGTTTGAATTTATAGGCTTCTCGTGTACACTGATGTTCAAATTTGTAGACTTCTCATGTGGACTGATGCTTTGGATTTGTAGACTTTTCGTGTAAACTGATGTTTGAATTTATAGGATTCTCAAGTACACTGATGTTTGAATTTGTAGACTTCACTTGTATAATTCTTTTTTGTGTCTTTTTGGTGCAGGTTACAAAATGGATAAGCTTGATTTCGCACCGAGGCTGTATACTCTAGGGCAGGAACCTGCCCCGTCTAAAAGGATTGCTTACTATAGTGATGACAGCAAGCTCTTTCCTGCTCTTAAAACTGCACTCGACGAAAACGAATGGGAGGAGCTCAAGAACTCGAGATTGGGAATGTTCTTGAAGTTCCACGAATTGGATTTTGGATGGGCTTCGAGGCTGGTGCACTATATACTGTGTTTTCAGCTCGAGTGCAAGAAGAAGTATGAGTTGTGGAGTCTAGCAAGTGTTCAACCAGTGAGGTTTTCTCTACTTGAATTTGAAGAGATAACTGGCCTGAACTATGAGTATGTGAAGAATCTGGAGAATCCGTTGGTTGAGGTAACGAATGACATGAAAGCATTTTGGGGGCGGCTGGGAGTGCATATCGACCGGGGGCCAAGTATTGATGAGTTAACTGCTGCGTGTCAGAAGTGCAGAACATGGTCTCGAGAAGATCGATTGTGTTTAGGGTATTTAGCTATCTATGCTGGCTTCATCGAAGCACCAAGAACCTCGACACCCACTCGAGCTAGCCTGGCGAGGTTAGTGATGGATCTAGGTGCTTTTAAGTATTACCCGTGGGAAAGAGTTGCGTTTAAATTCTTGATGTGGACTCAGTGAAGGTTGCAAAGTTGGAAATGACGTATGCTATTGAAGGCTTCATTGAGGTTCTTCAAGTCTGGGTCTACAATTGTCTCCCTCAATTTGCAGCTGGGTTTGGTGAACCTATTGAAGGTTTCCCGACCCCACCTCTACTTGCCTTCTTAGGTTGCAGAGGCAAGAGAAATATCAAGGAGAACATTCTGAAAAAGGTATGTTTTGTATGTTTATGTATGTATTATGTTGATTTTAAGTGGTTTTATACTAATTTAATATTCTTATTTTCCGCAGACTAGGGCTAGCAACTTTACTGTGAAGGAGTACTCTGAGATGTTCCCTCTCTGGGATCATGATTTGGAAGATAAAAGGGCTGATAACATAGTGAAGGCAATGTTTTCTTCAGACTGGGTGTGGGAACAAAGTCACTGGCCTCTTGTCGGAACATCACTGTTGACAAATGTGAAGGTGGAGATCCATCCGATGAAGACATAGGCTGGTCAGATGGTGCGAAGCAAGAGTCACACAAATCTTCCCACTAAGTCTGAGGGAGAATCACGCAAGAAGGCTCGTGAGACCCCTGGCCTCGATATGGAGACCTTGAAAGCAGAAATAGGTCATTGGCTAACTGGCCTGACCTCTAATATGGTTGAGGGGCTTCACAGATGCGAGGACACTCTGAAGACACATTCTCGCAAGATTGAGGGCCTTACTGCGAAGATGGGAGCTGTAGAGAAGATTGTGCGTGAAGGCTGGAAGGAAGACTACACCAAAGTTGGTTCATTTGCTGATGTACCTGAGGCAAACAATTTTGATGGAGACAACTCTGATGGAGACAAAGCTGATGAGGACATAGCTGAAGAAATCAAAGCTGAGGAAGCAACGCCCCAATCCACCAGAATGACAACAAGAGCCAAAGCTAAAGGCGCTCAAGCCACTGGGGTTAGTACCAAACCCACTCCCAAACTACTCATTCCAAAAAGAGGCACAAAACCAGTGAAAAAGAAATAACTTGTCTGCATTTGCAGTTGGAACGATGAACCTTTTTTCATGTTGTTTTTTATTGGAACCTTGGAACCTTGGAATATTAACTGTTTGGTTTGAAAAACGTGTGCATTTGACTGTTTTTTTTTGGTTTGTACCATATTTTAAATGGATGCATTTTCTTATTAATGGCTGTTATTAATGTGTTGTTTCTATTGAAAACAAATGCAGAGTGAGAATGAGAATGGAGGTGTAAGTGTTGTTATATTAGACAAACAACAATCACACATTGATTATGGCTCTGCGAGAAAACTGAAACAAGTTAGTAAACTTAGAGCGGCTTGCATTGTGGCCCGTGCTAAGAGTGATATGAAACGTAGGCTTGCGGCAACTCAGCAATCTCCTTTTGCTGGAAACAGCACAACAAAGGTTATCATACCTAACAAGCCGAAGCGAGGCCAGGGATATAACCCATTTGATGTTGTTGAGGGCCAAAAGCTAACTGTTCTTATTGATTGGCTGAAACTTGACCCGTAAGTCATACAACCTTTATATAACTTCTCTTTATATAAAAGACTTGGCAGTGTTTTATGTATTTGATTTGTTTATTGACAGCAAATGGCGACAGAAGGTGCGTGGCTCCTCAAGTTTTTAGTTCTACACACTACTGACTCCTAAGGAATGGTTGAGTGACACGGTATGTAGACTTCTCTCACATGCAGACTTCCCTTTGATGTAGTAAACCTCTCTGATTTAGAAGTCTCTATTTTTGTTAATGTAGCACATGGATGCTGGAATTAATCTCTTAAGACTCCAATACAAAAAGCACCTGGAATGGTTTAGGTCGGACATAATTTGCTTCTTGGATGCTGTGTTTACTCAAGTCTGGACATCAAAGTACTCAGAATTTCTGTACTCTCCTCCCAATCCTGACGGCTCATGTAAATTACTGCCTCATGGGGCCTTGAATTACTAATAAATTTTAATTTAAAAGCAACAGAGACAAGACTTATTAATCACTTTTTTATTAGTTGGATTTCATGTAATTACATAATTAATTTTCTTGATACCTCAGTTAAACTACTGCCTCCTGGGGCCTTGAACTACTACACAGGCGAGGAACCAGCATATTGCAGATCAGATAAGACATGTCAGTGGAGATTGATGATATATATGCGCCATTATTTGTCAAGAATAATCATTGGGTAGCTTGCTGGATATCAATTCCGAGGAGACAAATAGTGATTTGGGATAGTGATGTTGCTTACACTAAGGATCAAGAAATGGCTAAGACCGTGAAGCCTCTTGCACACATGGTGCTGTACATGTTGCATATGTTATCTCGCGGTGAGGAGAGAGAGTTGTACACAATTGATTTCACACATGAGCGGGGTCTCGGCATCTGGGGTACCACAAAATAAACAAAGTGGTGATTGTGGAGTGTATTGCTTGAAGTATATAGAATGTCATGCACTTGGCATGACATTCCCACCTCATGATCTGTGTGATAAGAACATCCAGAGAATCAGGACTCAGATGGCGACTCAGATATTTGATGAGACCAGCATAAATGGCACAGAGAAAGTCGACTACAAGCATCTGGGTTTCTTTGACTAAGGTTTGCAATCCATTTTTTTGGGTAGAATTAGAGGAAAGTGTGATTTTTTTTTTGGTGACTTTCCTCATCGGATATATGTAGGTTGACATAGTAGTCTTTTGTACCTGACTATTGTATTGTGCTTTGAGTAACATACTGTTGTAGCAGGCTTTTGTACCAGACTTATGGTTCTAATAAACTTGTGTAATTTGCTTGCAGCAGACTTAAGTATTAGTCTTCTTTTACAGAAGACTTTTACCGAAGTCTGCTACTCGACTATCTACCAAAATATCATCATTTGTATCAGTATAGTACTCTTCTTTCAGAGATTTTAACTCATATTCGACCAAAAGTACAACTTCAATACAATCCAGAGACTTACATATTAGTCTTCTTTTATAAGAGACTTAAAAAGAAGTCTACTTTTGTTAAAGAAGACTAACACGTTGGTCTGTACGACAGAAAGTAACATTAAAACTCAAAGTAATAGAAAAATTAAGACCTACGATTTCAACAAAAGTTCAACAAATAAGACAACATCCAAAGCAACAATACTGATAAGTTCAATACATAAGACATAAGACAACATCCAAAGCAACAATACTGATAAGTTCAATACATATGACCCCATCCAAAGCAACAATAAAATTGATAAGTTCAACACATAAGAGATAAGACACAAGACAACATCCAAAGCAGTAAGACAACACTGGTTTAACCTAGACAGTTTGGACGAGTGTGACCCGGTTGTTTGCAGTGGGAGCAACTATAGTCCTTGTGTAGTTTTCACGGTTGCTTTCCCCGCATCCTTGAAATTTCTAGCCAAGACTGCCACCTCGACTTCTTTTGCCTACCCGGACCATGCTTGACATCTGGAGGAGGACATTTACGTCTGTGGGAAGCTCCTTTATCCTCAGTGGTATCTCCTGTGTCATCACTTTTTGGAACTTCCTAGACATCACTTTTGGGATAGATATTTCCGCGTATGCTGAAAAAAGATAATTCTTTGAATAGGATGGGCATACCAGCGTAGATATATGAATATTTGAATCCTTTGCAGCTGTTATGGCATGTGAACAAGGTATCTTCTCAATATCAAACACACCACATTGACACCTCCGAAGTTCCAAGTCAACAACAACATCTCGATGTCCTCCTTTCAAAAAAGATCGGAAACCATCAATACGTTCCACAGTCATTATATCTGCATACTCTTCACGAATAGCCAACAAATTTTCAACTCCCCGATTATGCTGTGATGTGAGACTCAAAGCATCTTCTCTCCTGTTAAAGTACCACCTTCCTAGCTTCTCGCGTATAAATTCTAAAAGGAATGAGATGGGAAATCCTTTCGCTGGCTTAAGTGCGGAGTTGATAGATTCTGCGATGTTGCTAGTCTTTATGTTGTATCTGTCACCTTGAAAGTGAACTCGTGACCATAACGAGACATCAGCATTCTCCAAATATGTTGCAAGGCTGGGGTTTATACTCCGTATCTCATCCATGTAGCGGTCAAAATCAAAAAGCGTATGTGCATAAGCAGCGCCTTTGACCAAATACAACATGTGCTTACCCTTTAACTTTTGGACTATGTTTTGTTGTAGATGATAATAACATATCCCTCGTCCTGCCCAAGGGAAAACCTTCTCACACACCGTCTTAATGGAGCGGTGCCTGTCAGAAACTATCACCAAAGCAGACTCATCTGAAACACACCTCCGCAAATTGGTAAAAAACCATTCCCACGACTCATCATTCTCCGCATCCACAATCGCAAAAGCCAATGGGAATATCTGAAAATTACCATCTTGGGCAGCTGCCAATAGCATAACTCCTTCATACTTTCCACATAGATGAGTCCCATCCACCACAATAACCCTCCTAAGATAGGTAAAACCATCTATCAAAGCTCCAAAAGATAGGAATATATACTTAAATCTGTTTTCATCATCTTTCTCAAGACATGTGATAGTTCCCGGATTCAATATCTCGATCTGACGCAAATAAGAAGGCAAATTCTCATCCATCTTCTGTTGTTCCTCTCACCAATTCTTGGGCAGATAACAAAGCTCGGTACGAAGTGTTGTAATCTAGGGTCATCCCAAACATGTTCCTCATCGCATCTTTGATATGCTTCTGTGTAAGCCCATCTATAATCCCAACCCGATCTATGAATAGTCTTGCAACATATTTCGGAGTATATTGTTTCCGTTGAGACATTCGATCCGCCACTGAACATTTATGAGTTTTCAAATATTTTGTCACCCAAAATGTCTTTGGTCCATGCTTCAAACTCGTGTAAGTTTCCAACCACATCCTTGAACACGACACTTAGCCACATACAGAGTTTTCGTTGTCTTATATGCTGTGAATGTAAAATTACCTTTCACAGCCACCGACTTCAGCTTTGAAACAAGCTCATCCTTCTAGCAAAACTCTGACCGACATATATATTGTCGTTAAGAAACAATGATCTTTCTTCAGTACCAGAGCATTGTGCTTTATGACCATCATAGAGCGTTTCCATTGCATCATCGTCAGATTCCTCACCTTTCACTTTTCCGTAATCACAATAGTTTACACCATCGTCAACATCAACAGCATCAGCAGTGGCTTAAAATCGTCAGCAGCAATATTATCTTCATCAACCCTTCATCCAACTTTTCATCAATATATTCTTCATCACTATCTTCATCAGCAAAAATACCATCATCGCAATCAGACACATAAGCATCGTCACCAGCTCCAGCTTCTACTTGGCTCTGGCTTGATAGACAAAGGCGGACAAAATGTGTCTTTGATAACTCGATCAAGTTCCGCACTTCTCTGTCATTCGTGACATGCACAGGAGGAGTATCCGGGGACATTTTCTAAGAAATGACGTCCGGTAAGGAATACGCTAGAAGCACCTTCTCCGTTTTCTTGTCCAGATCATAATCTTCTTGTGCCATTTCAAGAATTTCACCATGTGTACAACCATCATTCACAAATAACATTCTCCCTCCTTTCCGATTATTGACCACAAACTCTACAAAGACTCTTTAACCACCCATTCTTCGTATACAACAAGTATTTGAGTCATTTCCTGCAAAAAGAAAATACAGGTTTACATAATTTTGCTAAGAAGTATTTCATATTTCTTAAAACAATTAAAGTAAATTTACTAATATGTCTACAATTGTTTCCTAGCAATATAGCAAAATCAAAAGTATTATACTTTCATAATTACAACAGTTTTTCTATTGGAAATCACTTAAACCCATTAGGATTAACTATTACACACTTTCAAACAAAATAATCGTGAAAAAATTCAATGCATAGTACACAAATTAACTTTTTATGTATATTTCGAAATAGACTCCATATTCAGTCTACAAAGTGGTAGAATTTCTTTTCAGTTTACATCAGTAGACGGTCAGATAGGTCTACTCTTTGGGTTAGTTTTTGCAATTGACCATTTTATGGGTTACTTTTTATAGTTGAAAAAAAGTTGTGATTTTAGATAAGCAGACTTCGTTTTCAGTCTACAACTTTAAAAAGGTTAGTTTTCTCTATTGACCAGAATTTTCCAGGATTTGACTTTTAGAGGCAGACTAAATATACAGTCTACATGTTTTAAATTTTTTTGAATGAGGTTAGTTTTGCAATTGACTATGTTTGACTTTTTAGAGGTAGATTGAAATGAACGTCTACAGCTTTGCAGACTTCGCAAGAAGTCTACTCTCAAATCCGACGAGTCAGTTTTGCATTTGACCAAAATTAAAAAATAGACTTCACGCATAATCTACATTTTTTTCTGGAAGAGAATACTACATATGAAGTCTACATATTAAAAAAAGTTTAATTTTAAAAAGTTTTAGTCAAACACAAAACTAACCTTTTCAACGCTGTCAAAATTTTGGTCCAATGCAAAATTGACCTTAAGTAAACTTCTCTGGCAGTCTACGCTTCGTAGACTTACGTTGAAGTCTGCTTATGAAAAGTCAAAACTTCATTCAAATGCAAAACTAACCTCTTTTGCGTAGTCGTCTTTGTAGGTCTACGTAGTTTTATTGTTTTTGTTGTCAAAGGTTAACATGTAGACTGTTGGGGAAGGCTACATTACAAAAAAAAAAACATTTAGCCAATTGCAAAACTGACCTGTGCGTTGACAAATAGACTGCATTGTATGTGTACACAAGGGCGTAGACATATAAAACAGTCTATTATTGCGACAAAGATCTGAGAAACGACTAAAACCATGTAAATAATCACCTTTTTGCAGTGTGAATCTCTTTTCCCACCTTTTCAACCGTCCAAACTCCAATAATGACCAAAAGAAAACATTTTTGACGATTCACAAGTGAAAAAACACGAAATTATGAAGTTTGTGATTATGAAAATGAAGGTTAAGAGAGATTTTTAGATGGAAATGTAGAGAAAATGAGAGGAGGTGAAGATTTGCTTGTTTAGAATGAGAAAAAAGTGGTTGAAAATTCAATTCTAAAGCTTTAAGAGATTAAAAATGGTGGTTCATGGTGGTTGAAAATATTGATGATGATGGCATAGTTGTAACTAAGAAGAAATGTTTAGGGTGTATTTGTTTTTTTTGTATTTTTCAAAATTAATAAATAAATAAATAATAATGAAAAATTTGTAAATAATTCAAAAACTTAGGGGTATCATGGAAAATTCAATGACGAATAGTAACTAAAAAATAAGAGTTGGTTTTAGGTTTGACTTGAATTTTTAGGTTGTTTTGAAAAACACCCTAATTTATATCTATTACCTATAAATTTTAATATTATCAACATTATTAAATTAGATATAAATGCTAAATTAAATTATACAATATCTCATTTCAATATCCAAATTGATAATTGACAATTCTCTCAAGGGCTATTTGCCAAATATGACTTCAAATTCAATCAAATTCATTTCAATATCCAAATTGATTTTAAATGCAAAAGTATACCTCAAATTCAATCAAATGTAAAAATTACCCAAAAAGATAGTGAAATTACAATAATTATTTTATGAACAAACAAAAACATGTATTCAGTTTTACCATTATAACCCTCTCCGTGTGAGAAGACTTCCATATAAGTCATCTCGTACAGTGGATCTGAGAAATAATTATAAAATATTATAGAAAAATTTAAAATCGGAGCAAGAATGAAACCATGAAATTTTAAGATTTTATAAATGATGTAAATTTAGATTTACTAAAATTGAATTATTTTTAACATAGATGAGTAAATGTATGTTGAGTCATGATAGTTGTTGGTTTAAGTTTTGGTAACATATGTAGTTGTATAGTTGGTATTTTAGGGTTAGATTTTGAAATTTTAACTTATATTTTTCTCTTTAATGTTATAAACATGTGTTAGTAACTATATAATAACTTGATTTTAAAAAAACTTTTATTTTTTAAAGTTGAAAGAAGTTTTTTTTCCTAATTATTCGATGATATGGTTTTTTGAAAACTTTCCAAAAGACTTCTTCGGAGGCCTTCATACATATAATGCACTAGAATACTTTATGGAGAATTTCACAACAAAGTCTGTTATTTTCCGCTTAATTTTAGTAGAATTTAGGCTTCCTGCCTAATATGTAGTCTTCCAGAAGTCTTCAAGGGGAGGTCTTCTCATTTATTATATCTTTAAAATAATTTATTAAATTTTTAGAATATAATTTGATAGGGGAAAAATCCCAATCTTGTAAATATAAACAATTCTAAATGATGTAAATATAGTTTAACTAATATCTATTTTTTTTTAACATATATGGGTGAATGTATATTGAGTCATGAATTCTTTTGTTAGGGTTCGGTAACATATGTCATAATATTGTTGGTATTTTTAGGGTAAGATTTTGAAATCTGATATATTGATTTATTTATTTTTAAATTTGACCAATATGTGTTTATGACAATCTAATAGCTTGGTTAAAAACATTTTCTAAGTTCCTTTTAGGTTTAGGGAAGTGTTTTTTTTCCTTAGTTATTTTATTAAAGGATGTTGACCTTAGGGGAAGAGCATATTCAAGTGAAAAGCATTGATTATCATATTGATGACGCGAACTTACTTCATGTTGTAAAGGATGCTCTACATGATGATGAATAGGAGGAGCTGAAGGTGTCAAGGCTGGGAGTGTTCATAAAGTTTTGGGAATTGAAGTTTGGATGGGCGTCTAGGCTAGTTCATTTTATGCTTTGTTTTTCAGTTGGACATCCAGAGAAAGTATGAGCTTTGTAGTCTCCTTGATCTTGAACCAATGAAGTTTTCATTGATTGAGTTTGAACACCTCAAAGGTCTAAACTGCGAATATGTTGAGAATCTGGAGAATCCTCATGTAGAGATGACAAAGGAGTTGTTTCATTTCTTGGAGATGATGCCTGTTGATATCGATGCTGGTTCAAGCTCTGAGCAAATAATAGCAGCATGTGCGAGATGTGGAGAGTGATCTTGGGATGACCGCATTGGGTAGGATACCTAGCCATCTGCACATGATACATTAAAGGAAGAATGTACTCAACCACTACATGGGCTAGCCCCTGCAAGGCAAGTGATGGATCTAGAAGAATTTTAGAATTACCTATGGGGGAGACTAGCGTATAAGATCCAGATGGACTCTATGAAAGGTAAAGATTTGACAAAGTCTTATACCATTGATGGGTTTATTCAAGTATTAGAAGTCTGGATCTAGTTCGATCTGCTCGACTCCGGTGAAAACTTTGGAAAGCTCATACGAGACAAACCGAGTTCCCCTTTGATGGCTTACAAGGGACGGAAATTTGTCAACGAGGCTATCAAAACACATGTATATCTGATTATTCTCAATAGTATGGTAGTGAATATTGTCTCAAATATATAACTTGGTATGCTTGACTTACTACATAGTCGTGTGGCCAACTTTGTTGCGAAGGAGAGTGATGAAATGTTCCCTCAATGGGAGAATGATAAGACTAATCCGGCGGTTGAAAACCTAGTGAATTTCATGTTTCATGCTAAAGCTCATTTGAATTGGAATCAAGAGTTTTGGCCAGTCCAAGGTACTAACCTGTTGACAAATCCAAAGGTTATCATTTTGAAGGATAAATCTCGTTAACTATCTGTGAAGGAAGAAACAAGACCTCGGAAGAAAGCTCGTATTGAGGCTCGTACTGAGGCTTCTACTGAGGCACATACTGAAGCACCTACTAAGTCTTCCGCTTCTTGGAATTTGATTAAGAAAGAAGAGATTTAACAAAGCTTCAAGGACCTGAAAAAAGAATGACTGATGAGTTTCAGCACACTAGTAAAAAACAGCGCCACAGCCACGAAATTGCCACGTAAATTTCGTGGCAAAAATGCAAAAGCTACGAACTACCTACGAATTTGCTACAAAAAAAATAACGTGGAAAATATTTCTACGAAATTGCTACGGAGAAAAATCGTGGCAAACTATAGCCAAAGAATTAACATGGCTTTCTTGTCTCGATAAAAAGCGTGACATTTTGTGTCAAAATAAGCGATGTTTTTCTACGGTTTAATCATGGCTAAAAATATTTATAATAATTTGATACTAATTAGAGGCAAAAAAAAGTTGCCATGAAATATTTTGTAGCAAAACGTGGGTATCCCACTGAAAGTAATGTCAGAGCAATCAAATCCTTCGCATATGGCAGTGCTAAATACAAAACAAAAGCCACAAACATTTTTTTTTGTGGTAAATTTCGTGGTAAGCTTTCTTAGTGTCATCCCATCAATCTGATTTGGTGCATAAAAGATTCCAAAAGTTTGCCACAAAAATTTTCATGTCATAATCGTAGCAAATTTCGTGGCAGTATGTGGCAAAAATCATAGCAAATTTTGTGGCAAATGGTCGCAAGAACTTGGCAAGGTTTTGCCTATATAAAGAAACAAAGTTCTTTGAGATTGCAACAAGCATAATAATTTTAACAAGAGTTAAGAAAATGGCTTTTACCAAAAAAAAACACAAACGAGTGTTCAATG